>MPVS01000228.1:0-83241 GCA_001931775.1 Fomitopsis pinicola
GTGCAACGGTAGTACTAGTACAACAGTAGTGCAACGGTAGTACTAGTACAACAGTAGTGCAACGGTAGTACTAGTACAACAGTAGTACAACAGTAGTACAACAGTAGTACAACAGTAGTACTAGTACAACAGTAGTGCAACGGTAGTACTAGTACAACAGTAGTACAACAGTAGTGCAACGGTAGTACTAGTAGTACAACAGTAGTACAACAGTAGTGCAACGGTAGTACTAGTACAACAGTAGTACAATGGTAGTACTAGTACAACAGTAGTACAATGGTAGTACTAGTACAACAGTAGTACAACGGTAGTACTAGTACAACAGTAGTACAACGGTAGTACTAGTACAACAGTAGTACAACGCAACAGTAGTACAACACAATGGTAGCACAACGGTAGTACAACAGTAGTACCATGGTGGTACTAGTAGTAGTACAGGAATAGTTCAAATGTACAAGTACAGCAGTAGTAGTACCAGGGTAGTACACTGGCAGTGGTAGTAGTGTAAGGGTAGTACAGTGGTAGCAGTAGCAGTGCACCAGTGATAGCAGTAGCCAGCAGTAGTACTTGCTAGACCATATCAGGAACAGGACACCCAGCTCACTAAAGTCAGACTACTGTTTACAATCCATGCACCATTTACAATCCTGTATATGAGTGGCACTGTTTGCAATCCTGGAATTGAGTGGCACCTTTTGTAATCTTCTGGTCATGAGTGGCACCATTTGCAATCTTGTTTGCAATCTTGTGGCACTTCAAGATAGCAAAAGGTTTTGTCACACTGACTGTCACAATAGTTTCTACATCCTTTGCCAATACTGATAGTCATTGCTCTATGTGACTGTGGTGGCCATGAATCCACAACCTGTTTGAGATCATTTGATTAGCTCATGATGGAAAATTCATTTGCAATCTTTGCAGTGAAGTTCTCATGAATAGTATGCAAACAATACCCTGAACTGCTGTGTACAGTGTACCTTGGTTTTCATTGTCATAATTGCTGCAAGACTGGATCTGAGTGTTTGCAATGAATTATTGCAGAGTAGCTGGTACAAGTCTGGATCAAAATATAGCAAAGATATAGAAACCATGTCTATTTGTAATAGTTTGTCTACAATCAATTCATGATACAAAGCTTGTATGATTGTGAACTGAATCATAATATTTCAGGTATAATCTTCTCCATTTTATGAGTACAGGATTGCAAACAGAGAAATCACAATCATACCAGTGATTGTTTCTCATCCTTCAAGTCTGTATGATCACATAATGCATTCTTCATCATTATACTATATTCCAAGGGTGAAGATGACAGAATGATAGAGAAAGCAGGTTCATAATCATCACTTGATCTGTTCACAATCCTTGCCTTTCCATGATTGAGAATTTCCTTTGCAATATTATTTTATAATCATTTATGTATATCATGGGTCAAATTAGTTGATCTAACTTTGCAATATTTCACGCCGGAAGATGGAGTTTCTCGTCCGGTGATTGGCAACAGCGAACCACAGCATCGCTTAAGTCCGCCGGGCGCGTTGGCGAGTACCGTGCGCCGCGCACGCGTCGAGGACAGGTCATCGGTAAGTCGCCGGACGAGGAGGGCGGAAACCTCGGCCATCGTACTCAGTAGTGAGTAAGAGTGCTGCATTTGTCTCGACTACTGACCTTAGGTAGTGAATACTTGATTCTGCGCGATACCGTCCGGTGTATGTTGGTCGCACTCGCCGTATGTGATTATAAGTACTTTTTCAAGCTTAGCCTGTGTTTCTCACGCCTAGCTGGCCAGACGGTCACGCCACGTGCTTGAAGGCGCGTCGCGCCAACCCGCGACAGGCCGGCGTTTCCTCCTCTCTCTCCTCCTCCTCCACCTTCCCATCATCCTGGCATACCGCATTCACTGGCTGGCAAAGCACACTAAAACCTTTGACACAAATCCGCCGATAATACGCTAGTATACACCCATCTTCGAGCGAGGACCTTGTACAGCATCGCTGGCGCATATATGCGTCCGAACCTCTCAAGACAAACGCATATACGCTCCCTCCAAAACTTCAGGGTCATTTAGGCGTGAGCTTCTTTATGTGGCACTGATGCTTGTATATGCATCTGATGTAGTACTATTAGTTCTTCCAAGTCGCCGTACGAGGCGTGCCGCTCAGAAGTTCCCAACGGCTTTTGACTCCTCGAGCCTTACTGGTAATCGGAGAGACGGAGGAGAAGAGCTAGCCAGAGTATCAACAGGTAGCTCTAGCGGTGAGCCACCTTTGTTTCAGTTGCGCTGGCATTGGCGAGACTCAGTCTTGGAAGCTCTTCCAGCACTCAAGCTTGATAGTTAATGCTGAACTCAGGACAAGTTCTGGAAGTTCTGGACGGCGCATCATCAGACGAGCTCGATCTTCCGGATATCTCCCAACTGATCTCGAGCACGCAATCCCAGTCACGAATCACGGACGACACAGACAACGCAATGAATGAAGCTGACGACGGACTCTCGCATGAGAGCGATTATCCTCCCTCCGTGCCTGACGACGAGACACTAAACCAAACTCCCGTGCCCCAAGGAGACAATCCATCGGAAGGCCAGACCTCAACGACCTCGTCCAAGAAATCGCCTTCCAAGTCCAGTCACCATGCAAGCAAGGGTCAGAGACAGTCCGCGCCGCGCATAAAGCCGGCTTCCCGTGTGAAAATCGAGGATATACCCCCGCCACTTCCCCCTTCCTCACAATACAACACGTCAAGTCCGAGCAAGGCCACAGCTCCCCCGGCTTCGAGCGAGAAACCCGCCAAAGCCGGTTCTAAGAAGCCCAAATCTGGTACCTCCTCGACCCCAGATCAGCCCGCCGGCGCTGTGAAGTCGTCGTCTAGTAAAGGCGCGTCAAAGAAACGCAAACGTCCGGACCAAGAGGAGCCAGAGCCGATCAAGACGCAGGCAAAAGTGCAACGTCTTGCGGAGGGAGGGGCTGGACTGTCTCGCGCGATTAATGAAGAAGACGGTGCATCTTCCGATGTAGAAGAAATAGCACCTTACACACCGAAGCCCAAGCCCAAGCCGAAGGTCAGACAATAGCCATGCATCGTGCTTTACTGACACGTCTGTAGGTCAAGAGACCCCTCTCGACTGAGCATCCTCCCAGCGCGTCGCAGCCCGCACGACTCCCCTCGTCTGTCTCGAAAATGATGGCCCCGCCTTCTCCGCCGTCCTCGACTCAAGCACAGTCCAAGCATACGCCTAGATATAGTACAGACGCGTCATCGCCCTCAGCCTCGCTCCCGCTCCCGACTAAGCAGAGCCGCGCACTGAGCAAAGCCGTGCGCAGCGAGGACTGGTGGTTCCTCGATGGATCCGTTGTCCTCTGGATCCAGAAGACGCTGTACAAGCTGCACCGATCGAGCCTCATGAAGCGCTCTAAGTACCTGCGGCGGCTGTTCGGCGATACGCTGCCCGCGCCGAGTCAGGTGGATGAGGGTAGAGAGAATGACGAGAAGGGCAGCGAGTATGGAGACCCCGATGTTGTCGAAGTCGCGGGCAAGCACAACGACGGGCTCGTCGAGGGTGAGCTCGTTGATCGCTGCCCGGTGTATCGGGTCACAGTCGTAACGACTGAAGACTTCGAGGCTCTCTTGAATGCCTGGGAAGACGGATTGTGCGCACGGATTTCCTATGCCATTGCTACTCACCCGCTAACCGGCCATCTCCAGTGCCTTCGCACAGAGCCCGCCGCCCTTCTTCACGCTCGCCTGCCTCCTGCGTGGGGCGCACGCGCTCGACTGCGAGCGTGTCTGGGAGTACGCCTCCAGCGTCTTCACTGAGATGTGGCCGGCAGACCTCGCCGAGCTCTTCACGTCCTCGGACGAGCAGCAGAGTTACGCGAAAGAGGCGCTCCAGCTCGCGCGCGAGTGCGGGCTGCCCAGCGTGCGCAAGCGTGCGTACTACGAGCTCGTGTGCACGTCCGGCTTCGGGCAAGTCGCGACGGACGACAACGCGGAGTACGTCGATGATGAGGAGTTGCAGCCGAGCGGCGCGAGCGGGCTCCGCTACGCCGACCTCCTCCGCCTCATCGCGACGCACGAGCGCCTCGAGCGCGCGTGGTGCGCCATTGCGCGGGCGCCCCCTGCGCCGTCCGTCGTGCCATGCCCGCTCGACAGTATCCCGGAGCAGAACCTAACGCCGGAACAGAAGACCGCGTTGGAGGAGTGCTTGGCGGCGCGCAAGCAGAGTCAATTGTGGTGGATGGAGCAGGTCGTGCAGGCACCACTATTCGAGCAGGGGCGGGTGGACCCGTTGTCGGGGCTACAGGATCTGATCGACATCGACTGGCAGGACATCGGGTTCTGCGCGGGATGCGAGGGCGCGCGTGAGGAATTCTGGGGAGAGGAAATGAGGAGGCTTTGGAGCAAGCTTGACTTGTGGCTCGGATTGGCGATGCCCGCTGAGGAGGACAAGAAGATGAAGTGAAGGCAAGGTTTCTCGCTCTCACAATACAGCCATGTGCTCATGCTCACACAGCTGTGCAGGTAATTCACGGCCATTGCAGGCCCGGTAGCACGCCGTGAACATGATGGTACCTTATTCCCACATCATGGTATATAACTTGAACCTCAGCTTTGCCCCTATAATGCGAAACCCTTGCCACCATATCGAAGACGTTCCGCGTGTCCAATGTCGCGCGGAAGAACATATCCTTCGACGTCATACCCAATGCCTGGCTTTCAGCGCCTCACCCTCGTCGACAGCGAGCTGCTGGAGTGCCTACTGCGCCTCGCCCGGCTTCGGCCACTCCGAGGGCACGCTGTCGGCGTGGGCGTGGAATGGTATTGAAGCTCGCCCAGCAGCTAGCAGTGCAGCGCGAAGGCGACGAAGCTGCGGAGAGTAGGTCACCGCTTCGGGAGGAGCGCGCTGCCCTGTAGGGTGCCGTGGTAGAGGCCCCGGCCATGCACGCGCGAGGGCGGCGACTTCCGTGTCAGAGGGCGAGAAGGTGACCTTCGCGGCCACCTCACCATCTACCGAATCTTTAGGAGGGGCTGGATGGAGGAATACGCGCAGGCTTCGTCGTGCACGTCTCGCTGAGCTACGCGGGTCTGCTCCGCCTCATTGCGACGCGCGTGCACCTCAATTGTGCGTGGTGCGCGGTTGCGCGTGCGCGGTTTGGGCCGTCTGTCGTGCCGTGCCCGCTCGACGGTATCCCGGAGCAGAAGATCGCGCTGGAGGTGCTTGGCGGCGCGCAAGCGCGGTGGGGAGTGGTGGACGGAGCAGGTCGTGCAGGCACTACTGTTCGAGCGGGGGCGGATGCCAGTGGACCCGTGTAGGGGCTACGCGATCAGATTGACATCGACCGGCAGAGCATCGGCTTCTGCGCAGGATGCGAGGGCGCGCGAGAGGAGTTCTGTACGATCCCATGCCACGTACACATTCCGCGCGTTCAACGTCGCAATCTCCATGTTTATCCCTACCGCCTTGCTTTCTCCGCACACACCTCGCCTCAGCTACACCGAATTGTGGCTTCTACCAATGCGTCGGACTCGGCCTGAAAACCTTGACCGAAACCTTGCCCAGAAAGGGCTCTTTAAGTCAGTACGTCCCAGATGCCGCAACCCACTGATGAGTACTCATTACCAACCTTTTCGGTCCCAAAGCCAAAATACATGACACGGTGTCACCACTGTACGCATTGCAGTAACGTTCAAAGTTGCATCCCTTTGTTAACATTCACTGGCACCATAGGACATCACGCATACTCGGCGGAACGGCGGCGGGAGTACATCCCTTCAATACGACGAGAAGGCCACCGAATGCAATATGGGACAATGCAAACCCGGGCCCACGCGCGTTGATCGCATATTGCGAACGATGCACTAGGTCAATCGGATGCCTGAGACACCGGGGGCAGTTACTCGCTGCCAGCCATGCGCCAGGTGTAGTACGGATGTCCCAATCCGTTGCTGCGTGAGCCGACTGGAGCTTGCGCGTGCTCCCCGCGACGCCACGCCCGCTGACAATGTCAGGGTGTCATGAGCTTATACTGCAGTACTGATAAGGTTCTGCTACGCAGTTGCTCTTTTCAGGTAGTTCCGCACCTAGAGACAGAAAGCCGGTACTGGCAGACTGCAGGGTGGTGCACACCTGCTTGAAGCGTCTGGTTCACAGCGAACATGAACGTTCCAGCGTAAGTGAAACTTCTTGGCGTATCAATCGCTCAGGTCGCTGAGACTCCTGATGTGCCTCCCGAAGTGAGATGATCCTCCACGCACGTCAGCTGTGAACGTGTGAGCACTAGCCTGTTTCATTCAGCGAGGCAGCTACATAAGAGAATGCACGCCGGGATCGGACTCACCAAGTTCGTCGCCGGTTTCGGTCCAGCACCAGCAATGTCCCAGTCCAACCTCGACTCCACCGCGCGCATTGCGGAGATGCAAACCCTCCTCGCAAAATACACAGCCAACTTCCCCGCACGCCCTGCCCGAACCACCGCCTCCGAGTCGAGTGGCCCCTCGGGCACGGTGGTGCTGGTGACAGGCACCACGGGCTCGCTCGGTTGTCACATCCTCGAGACCCTCGCGCGCGCGCCGTCGGTCTTGCGCGTGTACGCCGTCAACCGGGCAGACCGCAGAGGGCGCGGGCTCCGGGAGCGGCAGGCAGAGGCGCTGCGTGATAAGGGGATCGACGAGGTCTTGCTTGATGCAGGGACAGGGAAGATCGTGCTCGTCAAGGCGGACCTTACCAAGAGGCACTTCGGGCTGCCCGAGGTGGACTATCGCGAGGTGGGTCGCAGGGTCTGGCAATAGTGCAATGCAGGGGTTGACGGGAGAGGGCTGCTGCTAGATGCATGGATCGGTAACGCATGTGCTGCATAACGGTACGTTGGATGGCCTTTGGTGTCCAGCCAGAAAGGTTGATAGCTGACGATGGGGCGTAGCATGGCGCGTGGACTACCTTTCGCCGCTGTCCACCTACGAGCCAAACATCGCCGGCCTGCGTGCTCTCATCGACTTCTGCCTCACCTCGTCTGTTCCGAGCGCACCGCGTTTGATCTTCACCAGCACTATAATTGTCCTAGGACGTGAGTCTTCCGGTAACCTCGATACCACTAGCACTGAAGTACTTGGTTCATGTAGGTGCACCGAAGGATCGACCAGCCCTCGAGGATCCCATCCCCGCTTCAATAGCCAGCGGTCTTGGGTACGTTGAATCAAAGTGGGTGTCAGAGGAGCTCATATACGCGGCTTCGCGCGTGACGCCGTTGGATGGGCTCGTCGTTCGCGTCGGTCAACTGTGTGGCGGCAAGGCGGGTGCGTGGGCAACGAGCGAGTGGTTCCCGCGCATGGTTCAGAGTGCAAGTAAGAGCGAAATCGGTTGCCTCCCGGACGATGACAGGGTAAGCTTACCTGTTCTCCGAAGCACTATTATGGGAAAGAGTGTTGACGGCGACTCGGATGTGATTGCAACAGCTCACAGACTTCGTCCCCTTCGATCTCTGCGCAGACGTGCTCCTCGACCTCATCCACGCTCCCTGTGGTGTCCTGGCCCGCGCGGCACCCACGCGCACCATCCACCTCCTCCACCCATGTCCGGTTCCCTGGCATGACATTATGCAGCACATCGCGCACGAGCTCGGCGCGCGTCTTGTGTCGTACGCGGAGTGGTTCAATGCAGTGGAACGCGCCGCGGCAAACCTAATACGATCAGGAGGGAGACAGTCAAAGATGTTGGCAGTTGGGATGCCACCATTCTTGCCCGACGTGGATGAGAAGACGTTGACAGGCCCCCGTGCGGGGGGGTTCCCGGTGTGGGACGGGCGGAGGGGAGTTGCTGCATCACCGACACTGGCAGATCCAAACCTGAGGCAGTTGGGTGCAGAGGATGTCAAGCGGTGGGTTGGGTATTGGAAAAGGATTGGGTTCATCCAGGGCGAGTCCTCACCTAGGCCTGCAAGTTTTGCGAAAGGGGCGCGATTGTAGGAGAAGTTGTCGATAGCCTACACAACTCGGACTATGACTTGAGCCAGAACATGAACCAGGATTCAGCGGCCTCAGATACAATAGCTTGAAGTTGGTAGCATGCGATATCCGCGCGTACTGTATTTGGTGTGGAAATTGCACAAATTGCTCAGACTCGCTCGGTCTGTACTGTTCGCCCGGCTTCGGGCAGGTCGCGACGAATGACAACGCGGAGTATGTCGACGAAGACCGGTTGCAGCCTGAGCCGAATGGCGGCAGCGTGCTGCGTCACGTCGGACCGCCTGGTCGCGACCGTGACCGTAGTGCTCGGTCGCGCGTACGTAGTCTGAGGTAGTGGACGGCCCGAGCAGATCATGCAGGCCCTGTTGTTCGAGCAGGGGCGGCTCGATCCGTTGTCGCAGTAACTGCATAATATCAAGTGGAAGACGGCCACTGCGTGGGTGCGAGTGCGTGCAGAGGGAGTTTTGGGCCGCGGAGATGGATAGGCTCTGGAGCAAGGTTGATATGTGGCTGGGACTGATTATGCCTATGTAGGAGGATCAGTAGGGCAAGACGACCAAATAAAGCAAGGTACTACATAGCTTATGCGACATGATTTTGCGACAACGCTCACGCTATCAGTACTGTGTGAGTCACTCAAGGTCACTGAAGGCCGAGCAGCACGCAATGAACATTGAGTATAATATCCTATTCACTGCGCCATATGATATAGACGGTGCCTCATCCTCGCCTCTACAATGTAATCCCAAGCCGCTGTATCGAACACGTTCTGCGTGTCCAGCGTCGCGCGGGGGAACAGCTCCTCCAGCGCGACACCCACCCTCTGGCTTTCCCCGCAGAGTATCTCGCCCCCGTCGACGGTGAGCCGCTTGAGCGTCTCATGCGCCTCGCCACGCTTCGGCCACTCATCCGCGGGCACGCCGTCGATGGCCGCGCGGAACGGGATGTAGAGTGAAGCCAGCCGCGGGCAGTGCCGCGCGAGAGCGACGAGGCTTCGGAGAGTGGGGCACCGCTTCGGGAGGGGCGCACAGCCCTGCGAGGTGCTGTAATGCAGGCGCACTTCGAGCGCCTCGAGCTCGGGCCATGCACGCGCGAGGACGGCGATGTCCGTGTCGGAGAGCGAGAAGGGGACATTTGCGGCGACCTCGAAGCGCACCATTTGCCGGATCTTGAGAAGGGGCTGGATCGAGGAGAACGAGAAAGCATCGTCGTCCGCGTCGGCGAGCGGTTCCGCGATGTCAAGGGCGCGTAGTGCCAGGGCGACAGTGCTGCGCGGGCAGCGCATAGCAGAGATGAGGGATCCGACCACAGCGCTGGAGAGCAGACAACCTGATCCCACGAAGGCGCAGCTGTCGATGTACTCGAGCTCGCAGGTAAGATGCAGTTCTTGCTCCGTCTCGTGCTCTCTTGTGGCAAAGAGCCCGATGAGCTGATCCAGACAAAGCGCGCTCGGACCACCACGTACATACAGCTCGATGGGGCCCCCTAGGCGTGTGCGGAAATACTCCATGGTAGGCAGATCACAGCCCGCCTGTTCTATGTAGAGCCTGATGTGTGGGATGCTAGACGCGTGCAGTGCGGCGAGAAGGGGCAAGGAATCGGCAACGCTCGCCACCAGCGCGACGTGGAGCGTGCTCAATCGCGCCAAACAAGTCAGCGTGGTGGGGTCGGGGACGATGGGGAGCCAGTCGAGCTGTAGCGTCTGGAGAGAGGGCTGGTTCGCCAGGGAGCGAAGGTAGTTGTTCACATAGCCCGAGGCGCGTTCTTTGGACCAGTGTCTTTGGTCGCCGACGAATGTTAGTGATACATCCACGAGGGTATTCGTGAGCAGTCCCGAGTGGCGTTGAAGATTTGAGGGGGCAACGTCGATACGAATGGAGCGTAGTCTCGGGAGTGTGAAGTACTGTTTCGTGCGCTCTTCACATCGGTGAGTTTCGAGTGAGCAACAAGAATGTGTGTACTACTCACTACTGTTTCGCGTGCTGTTGTTGCGCTCAGAACTACATACCAACGCGTCCATCCCGAAGTATACGCCCCGTATGCGGTTTGTGTATGTACGATACCGCTTGTATGTCTCCAGGGAGCCGGGATTTATACCCTGAAGTCACGTTCGAGTAGGGCTCCACACGCGTAGCCAGGCTTCATACCTGTCCGATATAATACTTCTTCAAGGCCCGCAGAGGCTCCGGACTGTCTAGAGCACGCCATAGGAGATCGAGTGCGACGTCGGAGAAAGTTTTGCAACTGAGGGCGACCGCACGGAGGAACCGGTGTCTTGGCGTTGTGCGTCCCTTCCTAGCCTCGACGTCGTACAGACAGGAGGTTAAACAATAGCCGAGTTCGTCGCCAGAGGCATGCCAGGGGCACACATATCGAGAGCTGCGGTTTGCGTCTGAGATGCACTGTTCAGAAGCGTAGAGAAGGATCTCGCGAAGGATCTCAGAAATACAGAGCGCACGGTGCATCGTTGCGTCGCTGGTGCGTCGTGGATATTCTATAGGATTCGAAAGGGAGTGCTTGCATCCGTGCAAATGGCGATCCCTTTATACAGGGGATGCCACTGATGTCCGTAGACGGCGTGCCACTCGGAGTTACGGTCATGATTCAAAGCGTGCTTTGTCCTTTCTGTGAGGCCACCTACGTCAGAGGGTGCTTTGACTTACCACGGACAAAGCGTAGCATCGATATGTGATGCCATCAGTGGCGTCGACTGTCCAGCGGTCGCGACCTCCCCGAATAGTCCTCCGAGTTCAGCGTCATGAGTGAACTTCCGAGCCGTACAGTTGCCAAGGTAATCAAGGACTCGGTTCTACCAGCCTGAGCCTGATCAAGCACCAAAAAGCGGGTATATTGAAGCGACACCATAATGCGGGGGAAGTCTGGCCATATAGCCACTGCGCAGAGACTGTGAGACAGGCAGCTGGAACGTTTCGGACGAGGATGAGTGGCGTACATCAGGAACGACTCGGAAGCTCGAGGAGGAGGAGGAGGATACTGCGCATGCGTGACTACGTGACCGGTGACAGCGCTCATTTGGCGCTCACTAGTTACAACGTTGTACCCTCATATAAATCACTGTGTAAATGTAGTTACGCGCAACGGCAATGGGAGACAAAATCCATCACAGCTAGCAGTGCTACTCGTCATTGCGACGCCCAAGAGTATGGGGACAGTTCTGTGCGAGCACAATGGAGGATGAGTCACACACACACTGTGGCACAGGCTCAGCATGCGACCCGGAGTCCCCGGACGGGGAGACACTGACAGTGACACACACTACGTTTGCATCCTGCAGTTTTTGATCACTACGTATTCTGAGTACAACGATGACGCAATTTTGAATACACATTTTTCAGCCTTACTTTACTGGTTACAGATGGAGGGGCGCATTGGGACGTAGCAGGTATAGTACCCCCGAGCGTGAGTAGGCTGACGGAGGACGTGATGGGCGGAGCGTGGTATCATACAGTGAGGGTGAGGTCCACATCCATAGAAAAGTGAGCAGTGTCTAGTATCTTACAGCAACGCGGCATGAGTGATAACGTACCAAACAATATACGAGCAAGCCTTTAGAGCTCCTCGTCCGGGAAAAGGCACGGGTCTGCGATGTACGGCATAAGTAATACTGAAGGGGACCAGCATAGGAGTACGCACCGTCAAGTTCCTGACTCTCCTCGAAGTTGGTCGAGGTAAGGTACTGCTCTACACACGTCCCGAGGCCACTCGTGACGCGCTGCAGACGGCCCACTCACTGTCGCCCGCCCTCGCGCCGATGTGCAGGTAGATGTAGCGCAGCGCAGGGATACGCTTTGCGAGCTCGAGTGCGACCGCCTCCGCAGTGGGGTAGAAGAGCGCGCCGGCTTGGTGGTCGACGATGCTGATACCCAGGCAGACGAGGTCCATGCCTGAGAGCGCCGCCGGGACGTGTGCCTGCACGCATGGTCCAACAGGATAACGGAATACGAGGATTGGATCGAGAACTCACCATCCACTCGTCTAGCTCAGACGCATCCTTCCCCGGGTTGATGAGCTCGATGCGCAGCGATCGTAACCGATGTGCGTGCTCCCCGAGCTGGGTCCAGAACCGTGTGTCCGACTCGTGCGGGGCGGCGACGGAGAGGAAGACCGGGCGGAGGTATCCAACGATCTCCGCGCCGCGCTCATGCAACACATCGGGCGCGCCCTCTGTGAAGCGGAGGCACTTGACGGGGCCCGTAAACCCGCCCAGCGAGACGGGCGTACCGGTGAGCCAGTCGAGGTGCGGCCAGCCGACGCGATCCGGAACTCGGGTAGGGCGCTCCTCGCCCTCCGCGATGTCCGCCTCAGTTACGCGTAAAAGGAGGCACTGGAGGTTAGGGAAGCTCTGCACGATCGCCTTGTGCGGGATCGTATCCATCGGGCATGCCACGTCAAGCTCGAGCTCCGTGATCGACGGCCAGCGCTTCGCGGCTTGGTCGTCGTCCGTGAGCGCGTCGGGGTCCGGGCAGAGCAGCATCGAGAGAGCGACGTGCCGCCGCGGGAGGAGCATACCCGTGAGGCTGAGCTTGCGCAGGTTGCTGCTCAGGCGGCGCACGGTCGAGACGGAGAGCAAGCCGTACTTTCGCAGGTTGAGCTCCTCGAGCGTCGTGAGCATGCGCACGGCGGCGGCGAGGATTCCCGATTCCAGCATCACCTCTGCATCGTCGAGCGTGAGCGACTGCAGCGCGGGCGCGTGCGCGAGGACGCGCACGAGCCCCGGGATCGCGAGTGAGATGCGCTCCTCGTAGAACGTGCCGAGGTGGATCTCAAGTTGGCGCAGGTGCTGGAGCCGATCCATGATGTCGGCGAGCATGTATTTGCAGAAGAGCGTCGAGCGCTCGGTCGTGCGTAGCCGGACCTCTGCGAGGGCGCGTCGCTTTGCGATTTGGTGCAAGCCGTGTGCCGTCATGGAGAGACGAAGCGCATCCGAAGACGGTAGGAACGAGATGAGCCGTTCGACAGTATCATGGTTGAGTGAGAGAAGGGTCATTCGGGACGGAAAGTCCATGCTGATTTGCAGAGATCTGTTCGCATCCTTGACTATAAGCATTCTGGCCGCTGTCTGTTTCCACACTAATGCTACTGATGTGTCTTCAGCTGGCTATGCACACACGACGATGACGGACAACTTGCCGTAATTGAGTGTACGGGGGAGAGCTATTGACCGCGATTGTCCGCGAAGTTGTCGCCTGCAGACTGAGAGGTAAGTGATTTGGAGTCGACCAGATGCAAGATGCGCAAGCCTGAACTCGGAGCGCGCGATCCGGGACCGGCCACGTGCACAGTGAATCGGACTGCTCTGATTCGTTAGGTTGATTTCAATCGAACCAATCCAATCAGATCGGTCGAACTCGTGCATTCAGATGCAACTTGGATGGCCTCAGGTATAGTACAGACGCACTTTGACTTTCCACCATGTCTTCGATCCCCAGGTCTCAACCCCCCGAACCAGAATGCCAACGCAGCGCTCAATACGCGACCTTGTCCACCAACCCATCCAGCTCGCGCTCGTAGCAGCGGTGCTTGCTCACTTCGAACGCAAAGCTTGAGATGAATCCCTTCGCGTCCTGCTCGATCTTTAATACGTCCGCGGCGACGGAGCCAGCGTCGTACTTGCCGGCCGTGACGATCCCGTAAGATACGACGACGTGGTTGCTCGCGACGTCGTGCGCGAACTCCAGCTGCGGGACGTTTAGCGCATGGTGGACGAACTGGATGCCTATCGATGACTGTGGTGAGTAGTGCGTCCCTGGCTACGCACCCAACGCTCACCTTCACCCAATGCACCGATGGACTTGCAGTGTCCGAACGCCTCTCGGATCCAGTGAACAGCGCGACCCATGTTCGCAAGAGTCCCGGCATGCTCGCCGCTAGGCACGATGACTGCGTCAAACATCGTGCTCCGCTGCCCCTCGAAATGATGGTCGGCCCACACGCCCACGTCTCCTCCCTTCACGCCCTTGGGGTACACCCTTCCCCTCCTTGGCCCGATGACCCAGCTCGTCGCCGACCCAGCCTTGATCGCTGCCCGGAGGCCTTCTACCTCGGCAAGGTCGTATCCGTCACCGAGCAGGATGGCGATGCGACGACTCTTGATCGTGGGCTCCTTAGGCTTGTAATACATCTGCGATAGCGATGCGCTCTTCTTGCCGTGGTTCGGGCGGGCCGGTGCGTCAGGCATCACGCCACCAACCTTCTCAGCCACCTTCTTGGTCAGCTCGAGGTCGACGTTGTTGAGCACCTTTGTGTAGGTCTCGTATACGACAGGATCGTCGCAGTGGCTTAGCTCGAAGGAGATGGCGGAGACGAGGTGTGCCTTTTCGTAATCGGTGAGCGAGTTGTAGAAAAGCTGTGCTTGGTTATAGTGCTCATTGAATTTCTCGCCGCGGTACCGTTGCTTGACGCCATCGACCTTCTGAGGGTAACTGCGAGGGATCAGCCCACGCGCGCTGCGACATCCCTAGAAACGTACTCGTAGTAACCACCCTCCGTCACAGGCACAGGCCCTCCAATGGCGGCGCGGTTTGGCCAGTAGTTGATGCTACCCTTCGTAATCTTGTGGCGAAGGGCACCATCGCGTTGATGGTTGAGCACGGGGCAGATTGGGCGATTGATGGGCAACTCCTCCCAGTTGATACCCAGCCGAGTAATCTGCGTATCGAAGTACGAGAAGTTCCTGCCCTGTAGGAGCGGGTCGTCGCTGAGACCGATCCCAGGGACTACGTGCGCAGTGCAGAATGCAACCTGCTCCGTCTCGGTGAAGTATTCGTCTACTACGCGGTCCAGCACCAGCTCGCCGATAACCTGCAGGGGAACAAGCTCCTCTGGCCAAATCTTCGTGGCGTCGAGGATGTCGAAGTCGAAGTCGTGTTCAGCCGACTCAGGAATGACTTGGATACCGAACGTCCACTTCGGGTATGCGCCAGTCATGATCGCTTCATTCAAGTCCTTGCGGTGGAAGTCTGGGTCGGGAGCGAGGAACCCATCAGCGCTTACCCAGTAACCACATGGACAATGAAGCGCACCAGGGTCTTGTCCACATAGTTTGAGGGCTTCGTCCCAGACAAGACTACATACACCGAGCTCGGGCATGAAGTGGAACTTTACGAAATGCCGCTTGCCCTCGGCGTTCACAAGCGTGTATGTGTTGACGCCGAAGCCTTGTATCATACGGTACGAACGCGGGATCCCTCTGTCGGACATGGCCCACATTACCATGTGGGTGGCTGCGACCGCGCGTCAAGCAACGACCACTATGAGGAAGCAAGCTTACCTTCAGGCTGAAGTCCGACGTAATCCCAGAAGTTGTTGTGCGCGCTCTGACCCTGCGGCACCTCGTTATGTGGCTCAGGTTTCACTGCGTGCACGAAGTCCGGAAACTTCATGGATTCCTGGATGAAGAATACTGGTATGTCGTTGCCGACGATGTCCCAGTTTCCCTCCTGCGTGTAGAATTTGACCGCGAATCCTCTCACGTCACGGACAGTATCCTGCTCATCTCTGGCTGATCAGAGTAACCCTGCAGGCAAAGACGGGAAACGAACCGCACTACCACGAGATCCTTGCACCGTGCTGAAGCGAAGGAATACCGGAGTAGTTCGCGATGAGTCAGTGAGCACTGGGGCATATGTGTATTTGGAGGCACTGTTGTCGTAGACCTTGAAGTAGCCGTGGGCCGCAGCGCCCCGCGCATGAACGACACGCTGTATGTATAGGAGGAGGGGATTAGCAGCGAAGACGCTCGGCGCATATAACCTGCCTCTGGAATGCGCTCGTGATCGAATCGGTGAATTTTCTCGCGGCCAATCTGCAACGCACGCTATGAGCAGGGGCCATGATACGCCCGTACGTGTGACGACATACCTGATCTTCTAGGAGAGAAGGTCCAACATGCGCCTTGGTCTGCGCTTTGAGCCTATGGTATACGTGAGTGCGGTACCCTTTGGACAAGACACGATAGCAGCATATATGCGCTCGGCGCAGAGCAGACGCAAGGATCATCTGCGCCATTCTGTTGGTGGCACTGTTTCCGGTGGCCTTTCGCTGACGCGCATACAGTATTAGAACACAGACCAATTGTCAGTGTCCGCAACGAAGACACCATGGTCGGTTGTCAAGCTTTTTGTCGGTCTCTTCGAGGGGTCTACTATGTCCCTCTGCAAGTCCGTAATCTTGGCGGTCTCGGTCATGGCGGACATCACGGACTGGGCGGCGGTCTTGAGTGCGCTAGCCATGGGAGAAGGCAAGAATTCAGGGAGGTTCTGGCGACGAGGACACAACTTTATACAGCGGCAGGACAACGAAGAGGCCACTAGCTCGATGACATCTGGTGGGCTTCCGGGAGCCCATGAACGTTGACGGTTTCCTGTTATGGTCCGTCATGCTCCTATTTGGGGTGAACACCCAGCGATCATAAGCCAGGATACGTAGTCTCGATCGACGTCATAGCATTGGTGGCTGTCAGACTCAGGATACGAGCGTTGCATGTCGTCACGAAATGTGTCGGTGACGTCGCATGGCAATTATGACCTCATGCACGCACGCTCCTCTGGCATGCGTTGTGTACGGAACAGGGTACCCAGACCACATAGGGCGCGCGAACGATACATTGCCTCAAATTGGGGGCTACTTGTAAATATACGAATCACATGCAGTACATCACTTTAACTATAGAAACCAATCCAAAGTGTCAAATATAAGTAAGGCCCGACCAGGATATCGCAACACGATCCATCGAATATGGCCCACACTGTGTCACCCCACGCAGAGGTTCTGGCCGACCTGTAGGTCTGATCGAGCGATGATTAATACATCCGCACCAGCAAGCGCATCACTTACCGCAAGCAGAATCGATCCATGGGTTCAGTGCATGTAGCTGCGCGTCGCTGATGCCATTTGCGGATTCGATCTCTGAACAGTAATCACCGCTGACCACAGTGTACACCTTGTTGCACGCTGGCGAACTACCGACGCAGTACGCCTACGACACGATAATCAATTCTAGGCATCCGACATGATGATTCAGCACTCACAGCCAGCTGGAGATCTGGGGGTTATGCCTGCCAGTAAGTATCGCGACGCGGAACGGTGAAGCCAATCACATACTACTGCACGATGACGAGACCTCAGGGTTCCATCGCAGAAAGTCGCTCAAGGCTATGCCATATCTACATGTCATGTTAGCAATGATAGTCAGCGGTCGAAGGGCGCCAGGCACATACTGTTGATCGATAGCAGTGCATGAGTCGCCGGACTGCACTGTATCTAGGGCCCGACCTCAGTCAAGAACCTACTACGTAGCATCTCAATGACGTACAGTACGCAGTACAGCTGCGAACCGGATGAGATGATGCATCGTACAAACCGCTGCGAAACACTCACTTCGTCCAACTTCCACTTGCGATATTAGTGGGGGTCGCACCCGCTGAGGTCGTGGTGGTGGTCGCAGAGGTCGTTGTAGACACCACAGTCGTCGTCTGTGTCGGCCCGCTCGCGGCTACACACAAGACCTGTCCAACTTGTAAATCGCAGTTCGAGTCTAACCAGGGGTTGTCCTGTTGCAATTGCGCAGCTGTGATCCCTTCGTTGATTTCTATGAGACCACAATAGTCACCGGACTGGACGGTGTAGAGCTGCAGGCATGCGTCGCCTTGGAACATTGTCATTTCAGTGCGACAGTAGAGCACGGATGGGCGTACCTCCGCCGGCCACGCAGTATGCCGCACCGAGGTCGAGATTCTCGCAGTCTACGTTGAGCTGCAATATGGTGATGGTTGAGTAGGCACCGACAGCGCGCGAATAATACGACATACCTCCGGGTTCCATCTAAGGAGGTCAGTGAAGGAGACGCCTGCGTCCGTCTCCAGGGTCGTACAGGTGTTTCCACTCTGCACTGTCGCGTACGATGTGCAGTTAGAAAACGAACCCGGCGCAAGGTTACCTGGGGGACCGCTCGAAGCAGAGGGAGGATATATTGATAAGACACAATAGCTGTGAATGAATGTGACCCAGAGCGCGCGCCGCATCTGAGGACAAGTCGTACCTCACGCCCAGTTGCAATGTAGTGCAATCCGACCCGACACCCGGGTTCATCTGCAGGAACTGGGAGCTCGTCAGCCCGAACTCGTCTTGAATGCTCGCGCAACCGTCGCCTGCGACAACGGTATACCATTCCGCACAGTCGGCTGTGCTCTTTGGGTCTGCGTTTGATGGGCGTGTCGCGTTGTATAGCGTGTAGTTGCCCGTTGGGAAGACGACGCAGAGGCTTGTTCCCGCGACCGGCGCGGAGCTCTCGAGCTGCGGGTTCCACGTCTCGAGGACAGACGCGTTGATGCCGACGTCCGATGCAATTGAATCGATGGTATCTCCGCTCTAGTACTGGAGGTCAGTGGTCGGTATATACCAGAACAGTCAAATCATCCACCTCGACGTCGTAGTAGTATCCACATTCTAGGTGGAACGATGTCATGATCATCAATGTGGACTGAAATTTGATCGCACTCACCGATGGTGCGTGTCCCGTTAGCAACATTAGTGGGTACGGCGGCCCCGACGGGATCGAAAGTCGACGTATACCAGATGGGTGTGTAGTTGGCAGTGGGCACCGGGTTCATGTTCATCACACCGGTGCTATAGTTGCTTGTTGGTGTGGGCATTGCAGATGTGGATATCAACGGCGGGTACGGTGCAACTGCCAGAGCCTGAATATTACATTTGTGCGATAAATGGGCGCCTTACCACAGTAATAGTATCTAGATGGGGATACGTCAATTCAGCACTTCGAGATCGTATCCTGGTGTGTCTGCGAAAGACTCACCCGAGCCACAGGTTGGTGCAGTTGGCATTGATCTATGCGTGTGTTATCATAGTACAAGAGACGTTGAGTAGACCATATGTCTGACCTCCGGATTGATGAGCAAGAAGTCGGCGAGCGTGATGCCGTTTGCTAAAATAACGCTGGAAATCCTCGTGAATGACATAGCTCCGCCGCGCGTGCCCGAACAAAACTAACCTATTGCAATAGTCGCCTGACAGAAGGGATCAGTCGAAGGTCACATCTCAACTGACCAACGACTCACCTTCCTTGGTCAAGTACCATATTCCGCAGTTCGCAGTCGACCCCGGGCCAGTCGGAGTAGGCACAGGGGCAACAGCTGTCGGAGATGGGCTCGGTTGTGCAGTTGAAGTCGCGCCCACAGAAGGCCAACCACCATTCGGGCTCAAGCATATCGTGTCCCCTACCAGCGCCGGCATACTCTGACAGTACGTCCCTAGCTCCGGGTTGATTGACGTCAATTGGATAGTCGTCAGGTTGAACCCCGTCAACTGTAAGCTTGCAGCGGCGACGGAGGTGCAGGTGTCGTTTGTCTTGACTGTGTATAGCGTGCATGCTGGAGGAACGCAGAGCGTCGCGGGCGCCGCGATGGAGCAACTGCCGTCGACGAGCCCTGGATTGTTCGATCGGATGTCGTTGGTCGAGACCTGGTACTGTGCGCTGAGCGCTGCACAAGTCGTGTCCGAGGTCACGGTCACGTTCTTGCCTGTGTATGAGCAGGAGATGGATCCCGGTGGTGTGCCGGTCACTCCGAAGCTTGCCGTCGGAGCTGGGGCTACCACGCCATTGGGGACTCCGGTAACGTTGTATGAGTCGTATGCACTGGGACAAGAGTCAGTGCCAACGAAACGAGTTGCGAGAGAGAGTGCGACGTACGAGCCACACTCTTGGACTGCTTCAGATAGCAACTCCTGAAGAGGATACGAGAACGTCGTTGGGTTGGATAGGGTAAGATTGAGGGTCTCGAGAGTACAGAATGAGCAGAGTTCGTTGGTAGGAAGAGACAACAGGCCGCCCGTCGCGTTATAGCTGTTGACGACCGGGCCGCAATACTCTGCCTCAGAAGAGTCGTACAGGCACTGCAAGTTGTATGCGCCTAAGACGGTGTCAATGACGTAAGTAGCGGGATAGGTCGAGTTACTGGAATCGATAAATGTGAATCCGTCACAGCTCGTGGCTACAGCGGCTCGATAGCCAGCCAGAGCGGTTGTGCATCCAGATGTGCACACAGGGGCAAGGTCCGCTATACTTTGGAAGAGATAATCATATGAACTAGAGCATAAGTCAGGCCCGTACGACACATCACATGGGAAGCAGGTACTCACCTCATGAGCGGGACCGTTGAGTTGCAATCAATTGTGGCAGTAAGCGCTTCGGCGCACGCAGCGGGGGGAGCTGGGTTGGTCGGAAGGGCGTCTGACGTATACAGGACGAAAGTATCGGTACTGTTATCAGCGTATGAGCCTGTAGAATTGTCGGGCGTTGTATCGAGTTCGCCGAGATGGGAGGTGATGGCCACTGATGTGGCTTGCGAAGCTACAGTGGCTGTAGAGGATGCCCGAACTGATCTGAGCTGGCCGAGAAGGCGTTCGTGAAACAGAGCGTCGTGTGCATTGCTGATGGAGGAGAGCCTATCTTTGAAGGCGGAAAGCCAGCCAGCAGAGGTGCCGGAGATGATGGTAGCGGCGACGAAGAGACGTACAAGCATCGCAAAGAGTGCCATGGGACAGAGCGCAAGAGTGGTCAAGGCGACTAAGTACCTGTACCAGTTTCCACCTGCTGAGGTTGCACATGGATCGCAGAATTCAGCGGGACGGAGATATCACGAGTACATTGGGCGCGACGCCGAAATGAGGCCTAGTCTGCTCTTCATCGTGTTCAATCAATGCTTGCAGTCGGCGTTCGGCGAGTATATGATCAAGGACCGCAGAGGCTATGTTGCACGGAGGCACGAGTCTCGAGTGAGCTTGATCAGGAACGTTGAAGGCGCTACACGCATTGGCACCGACGTTTCGATAAGAGCTTGATCAGAGCGGGGAACAAACATAGTTGGTCTAGTAGAATGACGACTCGACCGAGCGTGCCTAAGATCACCAGGGAGGATCCCCAAAGCTCGCCGCATAACGCTATACCGGCATCGTTTTCAAAGCTGCCGCCAACTTATCGCCGAAAGGCCTGGTGGCACCCCTTGTTCGGTACTGGAGAAGAGGCGTGTTGGTCGCCGGTAGGTGATGTCTGGCCACCACACAGAGCCTGCACTTTCATCGTGAATCTCAGGCTTTGCATCAAGTCCGATATATGGAGTCCATGAGTGGGCTTACTGATGCAAGTTTGGCTGTTCTCCGGAAACACGCTGGCATGTTATGCACATCCGCCCAAAGCGTCCTTGTGCTTCCCTTGGTATAGGGTCTTCTAAATAATCATTGCTGAGGCCAAACCCATAGTGCGCGTAACGGAAAACCAAGGCCGACCGTGATCAGTGCGAACTTGAAGTGGCTATTATTGATCGGACATCGAAACGTTAGCGTTGACTCTGACGGACTTGACAATTTTGAGTGGTTATACAAGCTCCGACAAAAAGTAAGTACATCACTGACAGACAACATTGCCAGCGCGCTGGCAGAGCTCCGAGGTCGGCTCTCCTCCGAAGTTCAACGTTCAACGTTCAACGTTTACACACTGCGTCTGACGCTGGACAAGAGTCAATGCGGACCGTGGACCCAATTCTCAATGTCTGGCGTGCAAATCATCACTTTTCCATGGCTACCTGTCACGAAACAGCCCAAAGCTTGCTCAGGTATAGTGATGACATCTCGAGAAGACCTTGCCATGTAGTCAGCTGGTAAACCACGACAAAGGGCTATATACTACACAACGGGTGTAGTCTTCATGTTCCCGAGACAGAAGTCCGACCAAGAGCTCCATTTCGAACCTAGACGCGAAATCGGGCGCTACTGTGTTCCTGTAGCTTCGGGATCCCTATTCATTCGGTGAGATTACCTATGTGCATTGCACTTCGTCATGCTGACTTTTCTTTGATAAGGTGATCGTCCGAAACGTCGGTCGTAATCAGCAGCGGCTCTCTGCATCCCGGGCAATACGGCGCAGATCTGCATGCGTTGTCGCGGGGCGTCTCATTGCTTCTACAATATCAATGGTGACGCTCGCGCCCACTCTGTGGCGTTTGTGAGTTGATGGCTAGGGGATGTTGAACTGAATCACACGCATCACGACCGCGCCCTCGCTGCCGGCATCCCTGTTCTGCCTCCGGCAAGACAGGCACTGTTCAATCTGTCCGCATGGACATACTTGTATCGTGACTGGTTGCGGACCGATTGCATACCACTCACAGCGCCCGTCATTCGCAGAAGTACTGAAGGTGGGGTCCATGGGTGGTCCAAGAGCTCGAGCTGCCGCTCCTCTCACTTGAAGATGCGGCATACAAACCAAGTTCTTATCGCTGGTAGGTAACGGTTGGTATGTTCGTAGCTCTTTTCTGAACTTCTCCACCTCAGCGTTCGCAGCGGCAACGACGCTTGTTATAGCACAAACCTCTATACCACCCACAGGCCTTCCTGTCGGGAGTTGCACTCCAGACATCCCATGCGCTAACGGTACGTCAGCGAAATACCTCTCATCGCACGATGGCTAATATACCCGTCAACGCAGGTGCTTGTTGCAACGGCAACAGCGGTTTCTGCGGATTTGGCCCGCAGTTCTGTACCCCGATCACGACTCCGGGCGGAAACTGCACGTCGAACTGTAATGCCGTTGTACGTATACTCCTGATCTTGCCAAGTGAATATCCTTACCAGTATATCAGGCCGAATGCGGGGAATTTGCTGCCGCGGAGAATCGCACGTGTCCACTGAACGTGTGCTGTTCGCAGTACGGTTTCTGTGGAACTACTGGTGGGCCGATTCGCCGACCACTCATAGTCATAGATTCACCTCTCGCTCTCCACCTAGCTGAATTCTGCGAGACTGGATGTCAAAACAATTGTAATCCAACACCTCCGAGTGGAGGCGGTGATGACGTCTTCGGGGGAGGTGCTATGCACCGACGCATCGGTTACTATGAAGGCTGGGCTTCTTCGCTGTCATCTCGCTCATGCGACCTGTACGGACCTGAGCAGATTGCCGCCGAGGTTCTCACTCACGGTAAATGTGCTCATTTGTTGCGGACATCGCATTGACTTGACTCGTCAATGGAACAGTCAACTTCGCCTTCGCGCTTATCTCGACGTCATATGAACTCACGGAGATGGCTCCGGGAGACGACCTCCTATGGACCCGGACGACAGCTTTGAAGCAGAGAAACTCGGCCCTCAAGGTGTTCCTATCCGTCGGTGGCTGGTCGTTCAACGACCCACCGACGTCGACGATATTCAGCCAGCTCGTTGCGAGCGCCGAGAATACCAATACCTTCATCACCAGCGCTCTCACGACAATGCAAGCCTACGGCTTCGATGGCATCGGTGACTAGGTCACTTGTCTTACTCATGTGTCGTGCAACTCATGTCGTGGTAAGATATCGATTGGGAGTATCCTGGAGCATACGATCGCGGTGGCAACCCGGCAGACACAGCGAACTATGTCACGTTCATGAAGGCGGTTAAGACTGCCTTCGGTAGTAACTACGGCCTTTCCTTCACGGCGCCGTCCTCGTATTGGTACGTTCATCAACTGTTGTGTGTGCATGACCTATTGCTCACAGTCGTTTCATCAGGTACCTCCAACACTTCAACATTACCGGGCTCCTACAGTGGGCTGACTTCGTCAACGTCATGACGTATGATTTGCACGGAGTACGCCTTCCATCGATTTCGTGACTTGGTATCTCACTTACTATTGTCGTACAGGTTTGGGATGGTACGCCCATGCCATCTAGTCTCGAATAATGTGTCTCATTGCTTATAGGAAACGACCCCTGGATCGGGAGCATCGTACTAGCGCACACCAACTTGACAGAGATCAAGGACACGCTGCAGCTCTTCCAGAACGTAAATGCCGACTGGTCACAAGTGAATATTGGGTGCGTTGGCATGGTCACTCGTTCGCATGTTACTATCTTACTGACACGATGTATCAGTTTCGGGTTCTATGGGCGTAGCTTCGAGCTCGCCTCTGATCAGTGCACTACCCCAGGGGTACGTTTTTCCTCGCGGCACCATTCACTTCATATGATCAACATCTCTGACAGTGCCCGTTCACCGGCCCGGCCGACGCTGGCCCATGCACAAACAGTCCGGGAACGCTGTCATTTGCCGAGATCGAGGTATTCCCGTGTTCGCGCCAGTTGAAGAGCAGTCATTGAGTCCTTCCGCAGGCAATCATCAGCAGTAACAATCTCCAACCAGTTCTTGATGAAGATGCTGCAGTGAAATATGTCGTTTGGGATGATCGCCAATGGGTAGGAACTTGTTCTTCAGTATCTGAGTGTGCTTCACTTATTCGTATCCTTTAGGTATCATATGACGATGACGAGACATTCAGATTGAAGATGGACTATCTAAACACGATCGTTGGCGGTTCTTTCATTTGGTCTGTTGATCAAGACGATACACAGTACACGGCGCTCACCTCTCTGTATCCCGACATTAACATCAACAACGCGAGTTCAACTCAGACAAATCAATGCCAGTACACAGGATGTGGCGAAAGCTGCCCCTCGGACTGGACATTGATGACGACCGTTACCACCCCGCCTACCGGGCCGTCATGTCCATCTAATAGCCGAGCTAGTCTGTGTTGTCCTACAGCCGCAGTCCCTCAAAACTGTCAGTGGACTGGTGGAGGAGGTAGGTCCTTCGCATACTCGACCAGCTATTATCATTGACGTCTACATGAGGCACTACATGTGACGGCCAGTGTAACGTCGGCCAACTGACACTAGCCCTGGATCCGGCTGGAAACACACAGTGGCCCACGTGTGTCAAGGGTCAGTGTACTGAGGCCCGCTATGCGCCTTTTCGTCTGCTGAATGATTTCGCGCAGGCCAGCAAGCATATTGCTGCGATTCGGGGTCCTCAGCCCCGCTCGATTGCTATGCAACGGGCTGCGGAGAAGAGCTATCGGAGTGTCCTAGTGGCTATAGTGGTTTGACGTACGTAAGGCAAGGGAGTGTGGTGTGTTTTTCATTCCGTCCTTTCGAGGATTCCTACTGACTAGTATCACTGTATTGCCACGTCGCCACAGGACAATGGAGGCTGTGAAGCGGAGAACAACGAACCTGATATCACGAACAAACAGACGTGCCCGACTGTCTGTTCAACAAACAACAAACCCGTATGCTGCGCGACGGAGAGCAGTGAATACGGATTTTCCCCCCAATATCCCTATGCCAGCTAACCTCGTATCGTGACAGGTTATACGAACTGCCACTGGGTAGGCACACCGCCCGCTTGCACGGATGCAACGTGTGCCGTTGGCGAAGTCAGTGTCTGTAAGTACTTTCGTGTTGACCTAGATATCTCGGGTCATACTGAGGTCTCGTAGTCCAGGACATTCAAGGCGACGCGAGTTCCACATGCTCTGGCAAGGCGCGTCGAAGCTACTGTTGCACTCCTCCCGCTAGCGAGGAATTTCTCCCTGTTCCTGAAGATTGGGTTATTCCGCTTGGTCAAGGCTACGGCGCCGACCAGCCGGCCTCGTTCACTGCAGACTTCGACGATGACATAGTAAGTTGCATCTAAGTGTATGAAAAGGCCGCTAACGCCTGCGAGATGTAGGGACCTTCAGACCCTAACGGAGAAGGCGCGGGATCGACAGGTATAGGCGATGACGGCAACGAGAATGATTCACCAGTGAGCAATCTTTGAGTATCTCTTGCGCCAGGGAACCCCCAGCTCACTACGTGTGCGACAGTTCGGCGAGGTCTTCATTACGTCGCCGAATGCCCAGTCCGTGTCCAGCGTGGATGTCCAGAGCGACTGGGTGCTTGTCGGGTGTGACAGCAAGAGCGACCAGCCCCAAACCATCCTTGCGTACTGCGCTCTGTCAATGAACGACGACGATGCAGGGTGTGGTCATGTATTCATTGGACAAGCTGAACATACCATCGTATGGTCCCCACACATCTATCTGAGTTACACATTTTGACACTTCCTAAGGTTCGAATGCCCGCAAGTTGTGGACTTGGCCCTTATGCACGTGTCGTATCTTTTGAGGTGCATCATGATCAGACCGTCCTACCAGCCGAACACCAGGCAGCCCTGCCGGCCAACGAGACAGTCTATTCGCTTTCGTTTGACTACAGATTTGACGTCATCCCAGACGAAAACGGACCTATCTAGTGAGCACTCACCTTGCTGTATGGTTGTAAACATCTGATCCACGCGTAGTATGCGAGCAGACATAACTGACATTCCAGGCTACTGGGACGAAATCAGTACGTCTTTCACATATGTTATGCGGTTTCATCTAACAGCGAACATGTTCTAGTTGATAGGTCAGCGTGTGATTCATATTCACTGCCACTCCTCAGAGAGCTAACTGGACTTTTTAGTGCCCCCGACAGTTCTCCAACTAGCCGAAAGCGCGACCTTCATCACAAGCGTAACTTCCACCAACCCATCCAATACGAGAAACGCTGGTTCGGCGGATTCACGGAGTGGCTGCAGCGTCTCAACACCGTCACTAACGGCAATAGTATATCGAGGAACTTCCATTGGTCAGACACCTACACGATCTACCACGCCGAGGTAAGTCATCTTGTTATCGTGAGTGGCCAACAAGAAACGAACTGATCTTGCAGGAATCTTGTCCGAACTTCGCGTCGAGCTTGGATATCTCCGTCTCCGGCAATGCGCAGATCAACTCTCAGTTCGGCTATTATCTCGAGGCGCGTAACATTCGTGTGCGCGGTGTCGACGCAGATCGCTGAGATACCATCGTTAGGCGACGGTCGTGCCACCCGCTATTCAACAAGCCTACGTCTACGTGAACGCGGGCGCATCTGCGTCAGCAACGTTCACCATGACGGGACTCGCAAAAGCCGAATGGAGTTCCGAAGCGTATGATCTGATCAGCTTCGGATTCCCTGGCCTTTACTATCCAGGGTTGCTCACCCTTGGTCCAAGTCTGCATCTCTATGCGCAGTTGTCTGGCGAGGTCTCTTTGTACGGCCAGTTATCTACCTCGGTGGGCTACACATTCCCGGTAAGGTGTCACGTCCACGAAACATACGCCCGTACCGATGACGTGCGTCTGAGAATAGAGCATCAACTATGCCATCGGATCGAAGACGGACGAACCTACTTTGGGTTCAGACCTCACAGGTTCGACCGCCAATAACAATGGATACAATTACGGTGCGCGAAATGGACTTGTCGTGTGGCTTCTCCTGAACAGTTTCTAGATTTTGGCTTCAACGTCGAACTCAGCGGTGGCTTCACAGCGTACCTGACCCCTAGCCTTGAGCTCGGGCTCACGATCCTTGGCGGCTCTGTCATGGATGCAACGGTGTGAACGCTTCCTTTGCATGCCAACGCATCTGTGCTAAAGTCCATTTAGGCATATGTGCAGGCCGAGCTTTACGCCGGGCTGAACTTAAACGGGAGTGTATCAGAGTCGGTGAGATGGTCTGAACACTTGGCCCGCTGTGTCATACTTACCTCGCGATAGCAAGCGCCACAGATTTGTATTCAGCCCGAGTACGGGGTGAATCTACATGGCGGTTTGAAGGGGGCAGTGGTCTTCTGGCACGACCAGTGGGATGTGGGTTTCTTCTCCAACGTCCTATGAACTCCAGCTTACAGTCGAGGCACTCGTTAGCACGTCTTTTACGAGAACTCCTTCTACTTCGGAGGTGCCTGCTACAACTCACTCTCGGATTCAAGCAGACGCGAAGAACTGTTCTACAATGCCAGCGGTGCAGCGGCAACGGGACGCACACTCCCCATGCAACACGAAAGCCCTAGAGCGTTTTATTCCAGATGGGAACGAACGCAAGACGTTTCTAATGATGCTCAAGTTATGAAGCATCCTGACCTACCATCTGATCTCCTCGATGGTCAGGTCATATCGGACGGAACGTCAAGTCTAGGCAAGCGGGACACTATACCGTATCTACCCGGTTCCCTCTTCTGTCCGGCGGAGACCAGTGATCTTGACCAAACGACATCAAGCGGAGGTTAGTGGTTGCTGAGTATTCGCTGAAATGAATTAACGGACACATCGCTTAATCACAGAGGACTGTATCTGTTACAGCGACGCTAACATGGACCCAACAAACCAGCTGATTGACGTACTAGCCCGTAGGTATCTCGTTCCCGACGATCTGGACGTGGCATTCGCGAATAGCTCGTCACTATCAACACGTGGAACCTTCGCAAATGGGACAGTCTCTCAAGGCCCTCCGCAAATTCTCGTCGAGAAGGCTCCATTGAGAACGTGCCCAGCTATCAGTGTACCCCCTTTTTCCAAGCTGACTCTATCTCAGCTCTGATCGTCCCTGTATTAGGTGCGCATCCCCGACTATTCGAAGACGAACGTCATAGCGTACTATGATCATGACAACCCGGGCACTCTCGATCCTACCGTTTCGTCGTACACACAGTTGCCCCTCAATCTCGGCGGCAAACTCGTAACAGTGAGCCGCGCGATCTTCTACTTTACAACTTGGTTGTAAGGGATGATTTCGACAGCAAAATGGGCAACCGGTATATGCACGTGAACACGTTTACGAGCAAAGCCTATCGTCGCTGTTCATCGACTATCTCTCTGGCCTCCCTAACCTTTGGCAGACACAAGCAGGACTTGATGATCCCGACGACAGCGTTGACTTCTGTACCTGGGTCCAAGAGAACTTTGTCGATATCCCCTCGTACACTTTGACCCCGTCAAGCTCGCTTTTCACACAGCTGGGCAACTGCTACCCAAGCACGGTCAACGGAGTGAGCACGACAGGTCTCACCGGGATAACAAATAGCATGGCGGTGCTGTACGTACTGATCTGTGCAAGAGTGCAGCCTGCTCGATTTACTGATCCTCGTTGCAGCGAACAGACCATCAACGAGATCAAGAACACCGTGTTCTACGACGGAGAACGACAGTTAATCACCTCATTGCCTGCAGCGGATATCCGTAGTACTACGACGTGGGACACCTACTGTGCACAGAAGCAAGTTGCGGTTCTTCGAGCAGCGGCAGGAATACCTTCCTTCCTGAACCAGGTAAATCGATCGTCATCAGCCTTTTGGTATCGCTTTCTGACACTGGCTCTGTAGTGGGCAGTCCGTCAAGAGGTAGCTGACCTTTCTCGGATGCGAACGTCTAATCTGATGATCAACGTAGTTCTTGAAAGCGAACACTTGTGTGCGGAACACTTGGCAGTTGTGGTACTCCGCATACCTCGCTTCCACCGCAGTCGATGGTAAGATCATCACTATCATATGTTGGAACACCACCTTACTGATAGCGTCTTTAGCTCCGAACCGTAGTCAGGTGAACGTGCCGAACATGTATGATAACTGGAGTACGTCTCCGAGTGCAAGGCAAATACATGATGAGCATGAGCTCATGCTGTATCCCTCAGTTGCCTTCATCATGAAGAACATCAAGCCGTTCTTGACGAGCCAGCTCAACACGCTCGTCCAGTCTTATAAAGATACCGTGAACGGCAATCCCGGCGGCTCTCCTCCGGTCGACTTGGTGCGTACTAGACTGGTGTTCACGGCAATCGATGTCTCACTGATCACGCTGTGTCAGTCCTTCTATGTCTTGATGGACAATAATCAGGTTCTGAGCAAACAGGGGCAGCCGCTGAACACGCCAGCGACAGTCTACACCGTCGGGCAGCCGGTCAGCAAGCAGGACTTGACGAACCAAATCCTGAACAACATCCCAGACATCATGCTCGCGAGCCAACTACCAACTCACTGAATGGGATCATTGTCGACTTGTTACGGAACTCGAGGGTTGGACGGTGGTTGTAGGCACGTTGGGTCGTTAGTTAAAGGTACGGATGACAGTCTCAACCAGTGTATATAAGTGCCGTTGGAATTTCCATCGCTTTATACGGAGGAGCGAGCTTCGCTACAAGTCAGGTCGAGGGTCCACGACTTTAGATGTACCGAGCCAGAAACTTCATTCCTCTCTCCTGAGCTTGCTCTGCCCCGGGTGCAAACACCAAGGGCGAGAAGCTAGTTAGCAGGCCATGCGGCGCGTTTGGCACCATCTCCAGCTCGACAGGGACTCCCAACTCTCGTGCCCGCTCGAAGGTTGCCTGCGACTCTGAGGGGAGCACGCCGGTATCTACACTCCCATGGACAAGGAACGTCGGTGGGAAGGTTGCGTCGAGTTGTGTTTCCAATACAGCCGGACGCAGGTGCTCCGGGACAGCAGCGAGGCGTGCGTGCACGGGAAGGGCACGTAGATGCGCCGAGATGGGTTCGCCGAGGACGTGGTCAACAAGCTCGCCCGTCTGCCACCAGTATGGGAAGAGCAGAATACGGCTGGCTTCTCCACCATCCCGGACCATGTTTGCGCTTTCTGCGACTGGGACGAGTAGGTCTTCGAGAAGGGACGCGACCTCGCTGGCGTCGATCGCGCTCGCTCCCGGCATGATGCTGGTGCCGGGTGGCTTGACGGAGAGCCAGTGGTCGCTCAGGAACTCACCACCCATGGCATACAGCAGGAAGACTGCCTTCGGCTTGGGTTGAGCATATAGTGCTGCAGCTCGCGCAGCGTAACCGCCTCCAGAGGCTCCCATGACGGCGATGCGGGTGGGATCGAGAGAGACGCCATCTGGGAGGTGTTTCTCAGAGAAGGTAGGCTCGGCGAGGAACGCGAAGAGGGCACGCATGTCTTCGATGATGTCGAAGCCGGTGGAGGGGTGGATGAGACGATGGTCTGCGGAGAGGAATATCATGCCCTTGGCGTGCGCTGACTCTGTGTAAGCCGGGAGATAGCTATGAGCATGGACTCTGCGTGAAACTATAGTCGGGCTGACCAACAATCCATTCAGCGTACTCATGGCGCGACCCCGCGACCATGCCCCCGCCGTGAAAGAAGATTACGCCAGGTAATACACCGCGTGCAGACGGTGGCGCCTTGAAGTCAACCTTAATCTCCAGTGTCCCAACTGTTGAGTATGTAGCGGTCTGCATTGTGTGAGCAGATTGTGCGGGGGGAGACCGTGAGAGCTCGACCTATGCTATATATCAGGACGGATTGTTGGCGTCATTTTACCTGTCTCCTACTTATTTCCGGTCGTCAGCATGCTATGCTTCTAATTCACGGAGACTCGCCCTGAAAGAGTCTAATTGATCTTTGCGTGGAGCCTGGGTGATGACGCGGAGAGAGCCCAACTTGAATTGACAAACAGCACTTTCCCTTGAGCTATTTGAATGAACGACGGACTCTCTAGTCGGCTTGGTTAGGCGTCGAGTGATGGCCGACATGAACCCAGAGGAGTGCTTTATAGCGGAACGCGGATAAGCTGCTCATAACACTGGCATACAGAGTCCGATATCAGTACATCGGCGCACAACAGGTAAAGTGAGAATGAAAGCTTATCTCAACCTTCCCCATGCCAGAGAGCAGCGTATGTACGGTCCTGGGGTGTGTGTATGAAAGTAAGGGGGGAGCCCTGTCGCTTCGCTTCGGCGTGGGTTTTTGGGCCATGAGGTTTTCTGAGTTAACTTGACACCACCGACATGCCGAATATTTGGCAGGGATTTGCGTAGACCATACGGCGCGATTCTGGCAGTCTGAGTAGAAGCGAACGATACATACCTTGTTTCGCCCACTCCTTCCCCGGATCTTCCGTTCATTGAGGATCTATTCAACATTCCCATAAGCACACGGTTCAATGATGCCCAGCTCGGAACTTTGCTAGTGTCGCATCTATGGCGAGAGACACAACTGGTAGATAGCATTTCATTGAAAGTGTGCTTCAAGAAGGGCATGCATCATACTACTAAGCTAGTCAACATCGGCCTCCGAGTCCGTAGTGAATTCAATCTTCTTGGTAGCAGGGATGAATCTTTCGCAGTCTTGGCAGTCGTCGAGGGCTAACAACGCCCCTACCCGCATTGTCTTCCCATTGTCACGTTTCCCTTCGACAATGCAGATGTTCGCGTATGAGACGTCCCCATGGAGTATTCCCGCTTTGTAGTATCCCTCGTGTGCTTCTCAGAAGTCAGTAAACAGAGAGAAGGGATGGATGTAAACGTACCCTGGATGGCATCGAACAAAGTAGCCACAAGCTCATATGAGTGCTTGTAATCGGCAAGGCGATGAGTTTCCACGTCGACGATGTGCTCCGATGTGCGGTGGAATGAGTACGCAAACTCTCCGGACTTCATGGTGTTCAAGTTTATGCAGAGATAAGTGAAGTGTGTACTCGGTTGTAGAACTTCGACCTTTAACTCGAGTTGCTGCGACGGAGGAGGTTGACAAGCGCGATTGTGGCGTTTGGCGGTTCATTCGCAGGTTGTCACGCGTCACGGAGTAGTGCCGTTCTTCGCAAACCGTGACGTCCTCCTTGAGCCCGCCTATGCAACCTCTTCCGAGTCGCACCCCACCCACACCGTCATACCACTTCTTCTAGCGGGATGCAAAGCAGCCTGCGGGTGCACTCAAGAGCCGTGTCGGAGTCGTCGCCCAGAGTTCGGGCAAGCTAGCGCGAGCGGCGCTGGAGAAGCTGACCACCGTGAGCTGGGAGAAGATCATGCAGAGCAAACTAGGACCGCGCGTGGCGAGCCTCACGCCGATGATGGACCCATCGAGGTGCGTGCTGTGCTGTGGGGCGCACGAGATTGGGGCTCATGGGGACATTTTGGTAGGCCGGAGCAGGCGGTGGGTCGCAATTTGTTATCTGAAGCTCATGCGTTGGCGCATCCCACCCGGGCTTGAACTTGAGAAAAGGTGGCGTCTCCTCGGCGCTCGCATGCTCGACCGCTACGTCTCCCGTACACTGATGGTAGACCCTCCATCTCATACTTGCTTGACTCACTAACCCCGCCATAGGGTTGGGGCGTCCACACAATCACAATAGTGGACTCCTCGCGGGTGTCGTTCTCCAATCCAGTCCGGGAGCTGCTATTCGAGTTCAACGGCAGGAAGCCCAAGGCCGCCTGTGCGGCCGATTGGCTGACGGAGTTCTTCCTCCGCGTCGTGCGTCACTTTAATCCACTCTCCCTTTGGCGCAAACCTGAATACCCACAGAATGCAACCAAACGTAGCTTGAGCATCCCAATACCCAATCATCAGACCTCGCCCGCGTCGGTCGCACAAGCCAAGGCAGGCGTCGCAGTGCTTAGAGCCCTATTCGACGCCCACGATGCGATCCTGATTCCTCCTGATGGACTCGTGCGAGAGCCGCTGGCTACTGACCGCGCTCGACTTCGACATGTTCCTTGTCATGTGTTGAGGCGCCCATTTGACGGAGGAGAAGTGCCAACGGCTTAGCAGTTATTACTGCAATGACATTGTCGCGCCCGCGGATGTACGTGATTCCTTTTTGCTTGCGACAAGTGTGTTGGCGTTGAGCTCTGCAGCTGTTCTCGACAGACCAAACTGTCGAGCGGGTGCACCGTGACGAGGTCCGGCCTGGCCGCAACCGCCTTTGCTACAGCGGTCGAGCTACTCGTCTCGCTCCTGCAGTACCCCGATGGGTAGGTGCATCCGCCGTCACAGAACGCCATTCCACTCAGAATATCCATTCGCACTTGCAATAGGGGTCAGCGCCGCACAGCGCCACCACAGACACAGGCCGGTGAGTCTGCGCACACGTCGGAGGGCGTGCTCGGGGCGGTACCGCACCAGCCACGCGTGCCGTTGCGCAGCTCCGGAACATGCCTATTATGGGCGCGGCGTTAGATAACATATTGTCGTTAAGTTGGAGGGCTCACGTCCACGCTTCCTCTCCAATTCTCTGACCGTCCACTAGTAAGCGAGGGGTGCTACAAAGCGAGTGTCCTCCATGGGGACGTCCTATCGGCCCAAAACTGCATTGTCGACGGGAAAGATGACACTGGGAAGCAGAGCAACGAGCTTCCACATCAACGATGTCTACAAATGTGCGGCGGAATACCTACGAAAACCCTCCTGGCTGCGTAACGTCGTATGGTCCCGCAGGAATTAGTGAAGCGTATACGTGGCTGTACGATCTCGACTGTTGCTACGACGGAGTGACAAGCGCGTGTGTGGCGTTCGGCGCTCATTCGTAGTAAATGCGATTTGTCACGCGTAACGGCAGGCCGCAACCAGGAGCGGGGCTCGAGAGCGATACACGGGAACAACATTATACTGGCTAGGACTTTCCCCTCGTTTGTGCGAAGTTCTTAGCGCTAGAAATCACAGTATTCAGCAGAGTAGGGTTGTCAAGTATCGTCTGTGGTGTCAGCACCAAACAGTGATGCACACCATATGCACGATGACCGACGCGGATTCGGGTTCATGGTGCGTGAGCGCAGTGTAACGCTTGCCTATCTCAAGCTGAGAGCGTGCCTTCAGGCAGAGAAATGGCTGGCTTGAAGTGAAGGCGACGGTGCCAGCAAGCAAGTGGAGTCACTGCTACAGATCCGCCGCAAGGCGCAAGTGCGATCATTCTCTGGTCTCCATCATATCTGTTGACGACTCGTTTCAGATTGGTCGTATATCACTGATTCTAAGCGGCTGTACATGCAAATCACAGTAACTTCCAGACTGCTACACACCCCGCTGACGTGCGAGGTATCTCTCGAGCTCGTCGGGGTGTCTGCGATCGTCCTCGTGCTTCAGGATTCCCTCCTTTTCCAGCTTCTCTGCCCGCACCGCGAGGTTTTCCTTGTGCCGCTTGATTGCTTGTGCTAACAATTTGACGAGGCGCTCACGACCTCCCTTCACTTCCTCTAGATCATCGGAGCTAAATTGTCCATCCACCATGTCCTCCGCCGACATATCTGGTTCGTAGAGGAAGTCCGTGACCGGACCTCTCCCCAGCTCGATAACGAGATATTCTGTGACGTCGTATATCTCATGTCAGAGATGACCCTGTCACTGCTGCGGTCAGGCTTACCTTCTTCATACACATCAGTATCTTCAACAACCACACATAGTTCCTCGCATGCAAACGATGGCGCGAAGCGATATTCAGTTGTGAGCCAGGGGTAGCCTTGGATCTTGCAGTCGTGGTTGACCTTTGCACGAGCAAAGTCTATGAGGCACGGCTGCCCGTTGTCCCTCACAAGAACGTTTCTTCGCGTGGAGGTTTGCGTTGTTGGTGTGGTGTCTCTGGTGAACTCCTTGAAGATCGTTGTGCGATGTAAGTGATAGTAGGCCTCTACAACAGCCATTCTACCGTAAAACAAGTTCATTAGCATTGTCGCTCAAACCATCGAAAGTATCAAGTAGAAGCAGCTCACTGGAACTTGAGACTCTGATCGCGGATACTGTTGTCCTCTCCGCAAGCCGGAAGGGGCTCACCACCATTCTCCAACACCAAGCAGAGAGACTCTGCGCTAGCTGCGGCGCTATCTTGTGTTGGTGTCTGGAATAGCCCAAAGTATCTGGGTAGTTCTTGACCCCAGAAAGGGGCAACACGTGGATGTTCGTAGAATTCCGCTTCTTTCTGAAGCGAGGCCTTCCCGTCGACGCTCGAAGCAACCTTGCAAACGACCCGAACAGTTCTCGTCTCCAACCCTTCGTCAGCGGCTGCACAGAGCATATGCTCATAGATCCGGGAGAGGGGAGTATCTGACTCGAAGTGTTTTGATTGGGAAGTACAGATGTACTTTGGATACGATCCCGACGAGGAGTCGAGAAGGTCAAGTTGTAGTCTCTTCGATGGATCGCCGACGCGATGCATGCATGCAATCAGAGTCGCGAAACCATTGATTCTATCCTGTCCGATCATGGCAGTCGCTGGATTGTCGACTCGAAGTTCCAGTGGTTCTTGAGAACGACGTGAGTAGGGTGTGTGTGGTGTTCTGCAGTATTAGGTGACAAATGTTTCAACGTGGCTTTTGGCGCTCATCACCGCATCACGTAGCTTACGAGCAACAGGAGCCCCGGTAGGAGGGAATATTCAATATTCGAACTCAAGTACAATGCTACTTATATGTTCTATCAGTCGCTCTCCACAGTCACCCTCCCTTGTGCCGGAACCCCGCTAAGCTTTCAAATGTGCCTCACGCTCCTGCGCAAACCTTGCGTCATACTCGTCCTTTACAACTCCCTCCTTCTGCAGTCTTTCATTCCTCTCCGCACGATACTCCTCATATTTTCGGATCGCCTGTTGCACTACCTCGACAGCGGCTTCATAAGTCATGGGGTAGAGTGTCGAGTTCCATTTAGCACTTGAGAAATGTCTCTTCAAAATCTCTTCCGCAGGTTCTCCAGGATAGTACGGGAGCGTAGTGGGTTTCGTCCGCTTGAGTGAGACAACAATTTCTCCTACAACAGGGCATCTCATGTCAAATGTTGGCCAAGAGTCGAGAATTCTGTTGAGCTCACCACTCTCAAATACATCGGTTGCCTTGAGAACTTTGATGAGCTCGGGACAAGAGAAGAATGGTGCATAAATCGAACGGCAATTGAACCATTCATGATGCGGAAGGTCGCACTGCAAATGGTTCCCCGGCCCGCACGCGCGAGAAAAGTCGATAAGACAAGGGCGGCCATCGCTCCGCTTCAGGATATTCCTTCGAGTGCTGCGTTGCACGTGCGATCCGCTTTCGCGCTCCTTGTAATGTTTCGCGCGATGCAAGGAGGTGTATGCATCAACGACAGCAACTCTATTAATATTGTATGATTGATTCAGCGACATGTAACCCTCGACATTTTGTCATATGCACTTACTGAAAACGCAGGTCTTGGTCGTGAAGGCTATTTGCATCCTCATCACCGATCTGAGTTGGAAGAGGGTTTCCACCATGTTCCATCACCATGCAGAGAGCGTCCGCTTTGATGAGATAGTCGTCCGCAGAGTCGTGAACACTCCTACGAACGAATCTCGTGTCCTTGGTTTCATCCGCGGATTTGTTGGTCATCCTCTCGGGGGTTTGAAATAGCCCAAAGTATCGTGGTATCTGTCTGCCATAGAAGGGGGCCACCTGTGGATGTTCATAGAACTTCGCTTCTTTGAACAGTGCAGCCTTCCCCGCCAAACTGAAGGCTACTTTACAGACAACTCGAGTCGCCAGGCTCTCCGGCCTGTCAGTACCCTGGCCGTCTGAGTCGATCATCGATATTGCCACGCGTAGGTGATGCTCGTAGATGTAGGTCTCCGGGAGTTGCGAATCGGGGTCTTTTGTCAGAGAAGTACAAATCAGTCGCGGAAACACTCCTGCAGAGTCTATGAGAAGGCTTTGTAGTGTTTTCGATGGGTTGTGGACGTCATGCATGTCTGCCACCAGACTGGTGAAGGAGCCGGGTTGTGGTTTCATGGCAGCAGACAACAAACTGTCCGCTGGTTTGAGATTCGAAAGTAGTATGTAAGCGCGAAGATGCAGGCCCGTACTAGGAGGCGTCAGCGGGACGGTCTGACTCTGCCACTGGCAGTGGACGCCACTGCACGACGGCACATATGTCACGTGAATTGTGCGGGGACGGCGCGGCGCAAGAGGCTGCTGGCTCTCGACCAGAGCCTCCTCCCGTCCTCCCCGTCCTCTCCTCCTCCTCCCTCTGTTGCTCATCACCTTCTATCTTTACGCGACTCTGGTCCACCTAACTGCTCGTTCTTAAGATTAAGGATCAAGCTCGATGCCCAGTGTACAATTCACGCCTTTCTCGTCTCTTGTTTAACCTGCATTCTGGCACGCGCTCACAGACCTCAAGATCGATGTCCTCCACCTCTCTGAGGACGCTCTTCCTGTTCATGCATCATACTCTGCCGGCCGATCGGTCAAAGATCGCAAGTCTGGCGCCGAGTGTAACCTTACCGTTGATGGCGAATCCTTCTCCAAGGACAACAAGTGCGTCCAGCTGCCATTCCCTCCTGGGTGCCCACCTGATAGCATACCCATCCTTATAGGCCTCCGGCTCACTCTGCCTTTGTAACCGGTGTGTTCAAGAACTACAATACCATCGAGGAGTTCAAGGCTGCGGACAAGTCCGCCCTCTTCGCCCAAGTGTCCGATGAGGTATGTTCTCACCCTCCTCGTTCCCTCATGCATGCGTCAACAGGTGCTCCCGGTATCGTGCATGTCAGCTAACGTCCATACTTTGCTAGATCTGGAAGAGCATCACGGTCGACCGCTCGACAGCGCAGCTCAACCGTTTCCTGCTGCTCACGTTCGCAGACCTCAAGAAGTACAAGTACTACTACTGGTTCGCGTTCCCCGCCTTTGTCGCCAAGCCTGCCTGGGAGATACAAGGAGATTGGGCAACCGCGTCTGAGGAGTTCAGCGACGGCTTCGTGCGTCCCCGACCTACCATCCCCCTCATGCCCTCCCCATCCACTCACATTGCCCGCAGCTCTCCGCGATCGAGTCCTCCCTCCTCGCCTCACCCCGCCCGTTCTTCCTCGTTCGCCGGAAGGCCGGCTCGGACGCACCAGAGCTCGCTCCCGTAGAGGAATATGACACGTTCTTCGCGAACGTGCCCCCGGAGGAGCGCACGATCGCGTTCCTCGACCCCTCCGCCGCGCCCGCTCACCCCGGCTGGCCCCTCCGCAACCTCCTCGCGCACCTGCATACGCTCACCCAGCGCCGTTGTATCGCGTCCTCAGCTGGCACAATGCGGAGCGGTCGCGGGTGCGCCATTCAAGAGCCGTGTCGGCGTCGTCACGGAGGGGCAGAGCGCGGAGGCACTAGCGGCGTTGGACATGCCGGCCGCGGTGAGCTGGGAGACGAATATTCAAGAACTACAATACCATCGAGGAGTTCAAGGCTGCGGACAAGTCCGCCCTCTTCGCCCAAGTGTCCGATGAGGTATGTTCTCACCCTCCTCGTTCCCTCATGCATGCGTCAACAGGTGCTCCCGGTATCGTGCATGTCAGCTAACGTCCATACTTTGCTAGATCTGGAAGAGCATCACGGTCGACCGCTCGACAGCGCAGCTCAACCGTTTCCTGCTGCTCACGTTCGCAGACCTCAAGAAGTACAAGTACTACTACTGGTTCGCGTTCCCCGCCTTTGTCGCCAAGCCTGCCTGGGAGATACAAGGAGATTGGGCAACCGCGTCTGAGGAGTTCAGCGACGGCTTCGTGCGTCCCCGACCTACCATCCCCCTCATGCCCTCCCCATCCACTCACATTGCCCGCAGCTCTCCGCGATCGAGTCCTCCCTCCTCGCCTCACCCCGCCCGTTCTTCCTCGTTCGCCGGAAGGCCGGCTCGGACGCACCAGAGCTCGCTCCCGTAGAGGAATATGACACGTTCTTCGCGAACGTGCCCCCGGAGGAGCGCACGATCGCGTTCCTCGACCCCTCCGCCGCGCCCGCTCACCCCGGCTGGCCCCTCCGCAACCTCCTCGCGCACCTGCATACGCTCACCCAGCGCCGTTGTATCGCGTCCTCAGCTGGCACAATGCGGAGCGGTCGCGGGTGCGCCATTCAAGAGCCGTGTCGGCGTCGTCACGGAGGGGCAGAGCGCGGAGGCACTAGCGGCGTTGGACATGCCGGCCGCGGTGAGCTGGGAGACGAATGTGCAGGGCAAACTCGTTCCGCGCGTGGCGGATCTCGTACCGATGATGGACCCGACGAGGTGCGTGCTGTGGTGTGGCGCGCATGAGATCGGGGTTCTGAGGATCATCTTGGTAGACTTGCGGATCAGGCAGTAGACTTGAACATGCGCTGGCGGATGCTCCCCGCGCTCGACCTCGACTCGGAGACGGTCGCGAACACGCGGTGTCTGCGCCTCGGCGCGGCCACGGGCACGCCCGGCTGCTACGTCACGCGTACACTGCTGGTACGTCCTTCTTCCTTCCTTCTCATAGTCGAATGGTCCACTGAGCCTGCCACTGTTAGGGCTGGGACGTCCGCCTGATTAAACTAGTCGAGTCCGCGCGGGTGTCGTGCTCAAATGCATTCCGGCCGCTGCTCTTCGAGTTTGAGGAATGCCTGAACGGCAGGAAGCGCAAGGCCGCCTGCGCGGGCGCTCAAGAAGATCTTCCCCGGCGTCGTGCATCCCTTTCATCCACTTTCCCTTGGATGCGCAGCTTCTCACAGAACGTGGCCGGACGTAGCCTGAGCATCCCAATACCAAGCCATCCGATCTCTCCAGCGTCAGTTGCACAAGCCAAGGCAGACGTCGCGACGCTCGAGGCCCTATTAGGCGACCGCGACGCGATCTTCCTCTTGTTGGACTCGCGTGAGAACCGCTGGCCACTGACCATGCTTGACTTCGACACGCTCCTCGTCAAACGCCACGGTGCCCGGTCGGCAGCGCAGGCGCAGGGCAAGGGGCGGTTCAGCTACTACTTCACCGACACTGTTGCGCCCACGTACGTGTTATCTCTTCGCGCGTGATAGGTGTCCTGATTGAGTGTGTTGGTGTTGGGTTCTGCAGTTCTTGACAGATTGTACCCTCAGTCAGACGTTCTCCGTGGCGAGGCCCGGCCTCGTCGCAAGCGCTTACGCCACTGCGGTCGAGCTGCTCGTCTCGCTTTTGCAGCACCCTGACGGGTACGCGCGTGCGCCGTCACACCATATCGTTTCAACCAGACCATGCATGTGCATTTTCAGGTAGGAATACCCACGCCGCAGGAGGGTGAAACTGTGCACCTATCGGAGGGCGTACTCGGGGCCGTCCCGTACCAGCTGCCCGGGCCTTCGCGCTGTCCCAAAATATGCCCAATACAGGCACCGCATTAGATAACATATCATGACTATGTTGAAGGCCATCCTGGGTATGCTCGCATCTATTCTTCCTCTACATTCTTCTGACCGTGCACTAGCAATTAGGACGCACTACAAAGTGAGCGTTGATGGGGACGTCTCATCGGCAACAGCTATATCGCCAAAGGGAAAGATGACAAGAAGCAAGGTAACGAACTAAATACTTACACATGGACGACGTGCACTGATGTGCGGTGGAATACGTGCACACACGCTCAGGGCTGCATGATCAACTGTTATGCAGAAATACGTGAAGCGTATACGTAGTTGTATGATCACAACTCTTGCTGCGACGGAGTTGGGTGACAAGCGCGGTGGCGTTCCGCGCTCATTCGTAGTAAGTGCGATTTGTCACGCGTTACAGCAGGCCGCTAACTTTGCAGGTTCCAGGAGCGGGGCTTGAGAGCGAGACACGGTAATAACAGTGTACTGGCTATGATTTTCCTCTCGTTTGTGCGGGTTGCTTCAACGCTAGATATCACAGTATTCAGCGGAGTAGGGCTGTCAAGTATCGTCCGTGGTGTCAGCACCAAACAGTAACGCACGGTGACCGACGCGGATTCGGGTTCATGGTGCGTGAGCGCAATGGAACGCTTGCCTATCTCAAGCTGAGAGTGCGCCTTAAGGCAGAGAAATGGCTGGCTTGAAGTGACGGCGACGCTGCCAGCAAGCGAGTAGAGTCACTGCTACAGATCCGCCGCAAGGTGCGAGTGCGATTATTCTCTGGTCTCCATCATATTTGTTGACGACTCATTTCAGATTGGTCGTATATCACTGATTCTAAGCGACTGTACATGGAAACTTCCAGACTGCTACACGCCCCGCTGACGTGCGAGGTATCTCTCGAGCTCGTCGGGGTGTCTGCGATCGTCCTCGTGCTTCAGGATTCCCTCCTTTTCCAGCTTCTCTGCCCGCACTGCGAGGTTTTCCTCGTGCCGCTTGATTTCTTGTGCAAACCGATCAACGAGGCCCTCACGACCCCCTCTCTCCTCTAGCTCGTCGGAGTCATAATTCATTTCGTCCACCATGTCCTCCGCCGACTTGTCTTGTTCATAGCGAAATTGCATAAGTGAACCTCTATCCAGCTTGACCCCGAGATATTCTGTGACGTTGTATATCTCATGTCAGAGATGACCCTGTCACTGTTGTGGTTAAGCTTACCTGTCTCATACGCATCGGTCTCTCTAACAACTGTATGCAGTTCCTCGCATCCAAAGGATGGCGCGAAGCGATATTCAGTTGTGAGCCAGGAGTAGCCTTTGATGGTGCATTCGTGGTCGACCTTTGCGCGAGCAAAGTCTATGAGGCACGGCTGCCCATTGTCCCTCACAAGAATATTTTTTCGCATGCAGAATTGTCTTGCTGGTGTGCCGAAATCCCTGTAGATCGTTGCGCGATGTAAGCGGTAGTAGGCCTCTACAACAGCCATTCTAATGTGAAACACGGCCGTCAGCATTGTCGCTCAAACCACGGAAAGCATTAAGTAGGAGGAGCTCACTGAAACTTGAGACTCTGATCGCGGATACTGTTGTGTTCTCCGTAAGCCGGAAGGGAGTCACCACCGTGCTCCAACACCAAGCAGAGAGTCTCTGCGCTAGCTGCGGCGCTGCTATCTTGTGTTGGTGTCTGGAATAGCCCAAAATATCTGGGTATTTCTTGACCCCAGAAAGGGGTAACACGTGGATGTTCGTAGAATTCCGCTTCTTTCTCAAGCGACGCCTTCCCGGCGACGCTCGAAGCAACCTTGCAGACTACCCGGGCAGTTCTCGTCTCCAACCCTTCCGAGTCGGCTGCACAGAGCATATGCTCATAGATCCGGGACAGGGGAGTGTTCGACTCGAAGTCTTTTGATTGGGAAGTACAGATGTACCTTGGATACGATTCTGACGAGGAGTCGAGAAGGTCTTGTAGTCTCTTCGATGGATCGCCGACGCGATACATGCATGCGATCAGAGTCGCGAAATCGTGGATACTATCTTGTGCCTTCATGGTAGTCGCTAGATTGTCGACTCTAAGTGATTCTTGAGAATGACGTGAATAGAGTGTAGTGTACTGCAGTATCGTGTGACAAGCATGTTTCAACGTGGCTCCAAGTTTCGGCGCTCAGTAAAGTTGTCGCAACCAACTCTTTCACATACTGCAGATTCGGAAATGCTTGCCCGAAGCGCCCCCCACGCACGAAAAATTCATTTAAATCAGAAAAATAGAGAAAACCATGAACATAGTTCTGAGGGTTCCTGGTCTCTCGTTTGTAAATAGCGGGTCGTATCTGTCGTTCACCATCACTCTGAGATCAGGAATTGGACTCATTGGCTCTGTGATGACCATCCCAATGTCGAGGTCGTAGCAGCCGCGACGGGCGCCTATGCGATATGAGCATCGTAGGACTATGCCGCTTTGCAAAGCTATAGCCAACCTTCAGCAGTATCCAACCCCCTAACTGCTGTCCTAAGTCACTGCTGGGTTCTCGTACTCGTAATAGAAGCAGCAATAGTCAAGCAATCTCACATTCAGTCTCGTCCAAGTGGATACTACCTTGCCACTGCAGTGGCAACTGGAACTTGAAGTGGAGGATATGAGTACTCATCAGGTGTGCTTACGTCTCGACCCTATGTTTGACATCAAATTCTCTATTCCTGTCCTACGGGGAAGGATCGAGTGGGATATGGGGAGGATTGTGGGACCACAGCGAGCGGGGTGACACGGGTCGGCGGGCAGTCATCGCGTCGGGGCACCCGATGTTTTGGCAGTGTGCCAGCATGACAACTTGAATGTCAACAAGTACGTTCTCCACTCATCATCTAGAGCTATCAGCTGTGTGGGGTATCGAAGAAATGTGTATTAATCCGCATAATCTCTGGCTACCCGTCCTAGGCTTGCGTGCCAGCAGATCAGATTACGGTAGGTACAACTTCGATGTGCCCATGTACTGTCCGGCAATCCAACACAACGATCCCCATGACCATCCTTACGCCTCCTCGCTGTCATTCTACCCGTCAACAGCCAGTGCAAGTACAACTGCGGCCTTTTCAATCTGAGGTCCTGCTGTCGCCGTCACCAGGGTGCGCATCCATCCGACAACACATCCACATGGGTCTCAACCCTTCCTCCAGCCGTCTGCGAGTTGATCGCTTCATTTCGAGGAGGCACGGCTGCGTTACCAACGTCGTAGAGCAGTTCCCTCGCCATTCTTGATTTTCTTGATTTTTTTGATTAAATGAATTTCACGCGTGCGGGGGGCGCTTCGGGCAAGCATTTCCGAATCTGCGAGGGAGTATTTAATATTCAAACCCCAGTGCAATTCTACCTATCTAGTAGCCGGTCTCTACAGTCACGTTCCATGTTTCTTTACTGTTCTCTCCCGAAAATGCCTGCCACATCCGGAAACCTTGCGTCATACTCGTCCTTCACAACTCCTTCCTGCTGCAGCCTTTCATCTCTCTCCGCAAGATATTCCTCATGCTGTTCAATTGCCTTGGCTATGAATTCCAAAATTTCCTCGGGAGTTTTGCGGAAGCGTGCCTGGCAGTCGGTGTCCTTGAAGAGCTCGTTAAAAGTATCCTTCGCGGAATCTCCATAGTAGTTAAACTGACAGTCGATCTCTGGGATAGAGACTTCGGCTGCAGCCAATGGTTCTATGTCAGAATTTGGCTAAATAGATGAGGATTTCCTTCAGCTCACTTCTCTCGAATACGTCGGTTGCCGCTAAAATCATATTCATCTCGATACAAGAGAAGATTGGCGCAGCAATCAATCGGGAATTGAACCATTTGAGGTCCCGAAGGCCACAGTCCAAATGATCTCCCGCTCCGCGCGCGCGAGAAAAGTCGATGAGACATGGTCGGCCATCGCTCCGCTTTAGGATATTCCTTCGAGTGCTGATTTGCATCTTCGGCCCCTCTTCGGCTTCCTTATAGTGTCCCGCGCGATGCAGGCTGCTGTATGCGTCAACAACAGCAATTCTGTTGTGCGATTGGATCAGTATCAACCCTCGCTCGGAGCCATTTCATCTATGCACTTACTGAAAATGCAAGTTTTGGTCGTGAAGGCTGTTCAAGTTTGCATCTTCATCACCAATCTGAGCTGGAAGAGGGCTTCCACCGTGCTCCATCACCATGCAGAGAACATCCGCATCGATGACACAGTCATCCGAAAATCTGCGAACGAAACGCTTATACCTGGCTTCATCCACGGGTTCCCTGGGACTCGCACTCTCGGGTGTTCGAAACAGTCCGAAGTATCGTGGTGTTTCTCTGCCATAGAACGGCACAACCGTGGGGTGTTCGTAAAACTTTGCTTCCTTCGACAGCGCAGCCTTCGCAGCCGAACTGAATGCTACTTTGCAGACAACCTGAGTTGTCAGGCTCTCTGGTCTTCCGGTAGCCCCGTCGATCATCGACACTGCCACGCGTAGATGATGCTCGTAGATGTAGGTCTCCGGCAGATGTGAGTTGGGGTCCATCGTCAGAGAGGTACAGATGAGCCGCGGAAATGTCTCTGCAGTGTCGATGAGAAGACTTTGGAGCGTTCTCGATGGATTTCGGACGTCATGCATGTGTGCCAGCACATTAGCGAAGGTGTGTGTCCCCGAGCCGGCCGCGGGTTGTGCGTTACGGTTCATGGCAGCGGTCGACAGATTAGTAACTGGTGATGATGATCAGCGTACGAGTTGCGTCATCCGGTGACGTAGATTACTTACACTCCTTCCCCTCTTGCCAGTCTCTAGTCACCGTGGCATGTCCTCTCCGTTCTCTCGCGTTCTGGACTCGGACTCCGGCTTCTGTTTCCATTCCTGTCTCGGTGGTTCCTAGCCTCGGAGTGCATATATAAAGGCGGGGAATGTGCTGTCAAAAGGAACACCGTTTCTTCTCGGACTTCGATCCCTCCCTCAGAAACTACTGGCCGTATACGGGCGAGCAACGCGAGAGTTGCGCGTGCGGTGAGTGCTTTCTGTTCGACTTCGTAAGACCTCGGTAGAAGCTCAGTACTACGTCTCGCTCTCTTTCTTCGTCTCGCTCTCGCGTTCGTCGCGTTCTCGTCGATAGTAGACGGAGGACCGTGACATCGAACGCTGCGACTCGGACATAATATTAGCAGCCATGCAGACGCAGGGTGGGACATGTGTCACGTGGATTACGCGGGGACGACGCGGCGCGAGAGGCCGCTGCCTCTCCACCAGAGCCTTCGCACCGTCCTCTCCGTCCTCTCCTCCTCAACCGTCTGTTGCTCATCGCATCTTGTCTCTGAAACGATCCCACTCCCATTCGCTCACCCTTGGGATCAAGCTCGATGCCCATTGTACAATTCACGCCTTTCTCGTCTCTCATCCAACCCGCATTCTGGCACGCACTCACAGACCTCAAGATCGATGTCCTCCGGCTGTCTGACGACGCTGTCCCTGTTCATGCCTCTTACTCTGCCGGAAGATCTGTCAAGGATCGCGAGTCTGGCGCCGAGATAGCGCTCGGATGTAACCTTACCGTTGGTGGCGAATCCTTCTCCAAGGACAACAAGTGCGTCCGAGTGCCACTCCCTCCTGGGTGCCCACCTGATAGCATACCCATACTTATAGGCCCCCGGCTCACTCTGCCTTTGTAACCGGTGTCTTCAAGAACTACAATACCATCGAGGAGTTCAAGGCTGCGGACAAGTCCGCCCTCTTCGCCCAAGTGTCCGATGAGGTATGTTCTCACCCTCCTCGTTCCCTCATGCATGCGTCAACAGGTGCTCCCGGTATCGTGCATGTCAGCTAACGTCCATACTTTGCTAGATCTGGAAGAGCATCACGGTCGACCGCTCGACAGCGCAGCTCAACCGTTTCCTGCTGCTCACGTTCGCAGACCTCAAGAAGTACAAGTACTACTACTGGTTCGCGTTCCCCGCCTTTGTCGCCAAGCCTGCCTGGGAGATACAAGGAGATTGGGCAACCGCGTCTGAGGAGTTCAGCGACGGCTTCGTGCGTCCCCGACCTACCATCCCCCTCATGCCCTCCCCATCCACTCACATTGCCCGCAGCTCTCCGCGATCGAGTCCTCCCTCCTCGCCTCACCCCGCCCGTTCTTCCTCGTTCGCCGGAAGGCCGGCTCGGACGCACCAGAGCTCGCTCCCGTAGAGGAATATGACACGTTCTTCGCGAACGTGCCCCCGGAGGAGCGCACGATCGCGTTCCTCGACCCCTCCGCCGCGCCCGCTCACCCCGGCTGGCCCCTCCGCAACCTCCTCGCGCACCTGCATACGCTCACCCAGCGCCGTTGTATCGCGTCCTCAGCTGGCACAATGCGGAGCGGTCGCGGGTGCGCCATTCAAGAGCCGTGTCGGCGTCGTCACGGAGGGGCAGAGCGCGGAGGCACTAGCGGCGTTGGACATGCCGGCCGCGGTGAGCTGGGAGACGAATGTGCAGGGCAAACTCGTTCCGCGCGTGGCGGATCTCGTANAGAGCTCGCTCCCGTAGAGGAATACGACACGTTCTTCGCGAACGTGCCCCCGGAGGAGCGCACGATCGCGTTCCTCGACCCCTCCGCCGCGCCCGCTCACCCCGGCTGGCCCCTCCGCAACCTCCTCGCGTATCTGCACACGCTCCACCCCGCGCCGTCGTATCGCGTCCTCAGCTGGCGGGACGCAGAGCGGCCGGCAGGTGCACCGTTCAAGAGCCGCGTCGGCGTCGTCGCGCAGGGACAGGGCGCAGGCGAGCCGGCACCAGGGAAGCCGGCCGCGGTGGGCTGGGAGAAGAACGTGCAAGGCAAACTCGGGCCGCGCGTCGCGGACCTCGCGCCGATGATGGACCCGACAAGGTGCGTGCCGTGTAACATGGATGCGGTGGAGGCTTATGCGGGCGGCTGGTAGACTCGCTGATCAGGCGGTGGACCTGAACCTGAAGCTTATGCGCTGGCGCATCCTTCCCGCACTCGACCTCGAGAAGGTCGCGAACACGCGGTGTCTGCTCCTCGGCGCGGGCACGCTAGGCTGCTACGTGGCGCGTACACTGATGGTACGCCCTCCTTCCTTCCTTCTCATGGTCGACCGGTCCACTGAGCCTGCCACTGTTAGGGCTGGGGTGTCCGCACGATCACGCTCGTCGACTCCGCGCGGGTGTCGTTCTCCAACCCCGTCCGGCAGCCGCTCTTCGAGTTCGAGGATTGCTTGAACGGCGGGAAGCCCAAGGCCGCTTGCGCGGCCGAGCGGCTCAAGAAGATCTTCCCCGGCGTCGTGCGTCCCCCTGTCCTACCCTCCTCCCCTCTCACACCAGACTGACGAGACAGCAACTGCCCGCAGAACGCGACTGGGCACAGCCTGAGCATCCCGATGCCGGGGCACCCGATCCCGCCTGCGTCGGTCGCGCAGGCGCGGGCGGACGTCGCGACGCTGGAGGCGCTGTTCGACGCGCACGACGCGGTTTTCCTTCTGATGGACTCACGCGAGAGTCGATGGCTCCCCACAGTACTCGGCGCGGCGAAGCGCAAGATCGTCCTCAACGCGGCGCTCGGCTTCGACACGTTCCTCGTCATGCGCCACGGCGCTCGTGCGACGGAGGGGCAGGCGGAGGGCCAGCAACGGCTTGGGTGCTATTATTGCAATGATATCGTCGCGCCTGCCGATGTACGTGATTCCTCTAAGTTGCGCGAGATAGGGGTGCTGATGGTGTGTGTTGGTATGCAGTCCTTGACAGACCGAACCCTCGACCAGATGTGCACAGTGACGAGGCCCGGCCTCGCTGCGATCGCCTCCGCGACAGCGGTCGAGCTGCTCGTCTCGCTCCTGCAGCACCCCGACGGGTAGGTCCCCGGCAATGATTATTTCACTCGGACCATGGATTGACTTGCAACTAGGATCAACGCCGCGCCGCCGCCTCTGCCGTCGCAGACGCAGGGTGGTGAGGCTGCACATGCGTCGGAGGGCGTGCTCGGGGCGGTCCCGCACCAGCTGCGCGGGTTCCTCGCGCAGTTCCGGAACATGCCCATCACGGGCGCGGCGTACGACCGGTGCACAGGGTGCAGCGAGACGGTACGGTTTCATCCCCTACCCCAACACTCTTTGTGGCGTTGTGCTGATGCATGGGATGGATGCAGGTACTGCGTGCGTACGAGACGGGGGGCTTCGACGTGCTCCTGAGGGCGTTCAACGAGCCGGGGTACCTCGAGACGCTCACGGGCCTCGATAAGCTGTATGATGAGGGCGAGGCTGCGCTCGAGGCAGTTGGGTGGGATGAGGATGAGGATGGCGAGGGCGCGGATGACTTTTGACGACGCGGCATCATGATGAACAGAAGGTAAGGGGGAAGACCAGAATGGATTGTTGTAAGTGTACTCATACCCGTCGCTTTGTAACGCTGGCCCGCATGTATGCTGCTCGCTATACCCTGTATCGATGGTCCCGTGTTTTCTGTGCACGCGCTGCTGAGCTAGAGGTGGATAGGGTCTAGAGTCCGTGTTGGGTCTGCTAATTAATGGCAATATGTTTGACAGGTCGCTGGATAGGTAAGAAAGCCATATCAGTCAACACACTGCCTGCATCATCACTCCGTACGACCGAGTAGTGGGGAGCTGAGGTTGAAAATGTCTGATATCCTGCCTCGCTCATGTTCGTGCAACAGAATCGCACCGGAGGAATGTACAGTAGCTATACAGTGTTACTTCGAGCAAGGCGCATGTCCGCAAGCCCAGTGGAGCACAAGGACACACCATCGGCGTTTGCCACCGCTTCGATATCCTCAATGCTCAGCTCGCAGCCATCGACGATCACTTCGCGCGTGACAAGGATGCCTACAGGGCCGAGAGACCTTGGTCTGTGCTTCCGTCCTAACAATGAGAAGAAACTTGTTGATCGCGGAGCTTCGACGTTAGTCTGTGGATGCTGGGAACTGTGCCACACGTACCTGGACGCAGGCGACGTCACGTCTGTGTCAGTGGACGTACTCTCGGGGAGGTAGCTATCGGTGCTGAGATGAGCAGGTCTCTCCCAGAGCATCGAGATCGCCTGTCGCCTCTCCCGTAGATGTTGCCGGACATTAAGCCTTAGTCATGTAAGCGTACGGCCAGCGGGCACTGACGGTGATGTAGTGCGAACTCACACAGCGAGTAAGGCGTTTACGTAGACTGCGTTACGCCGTCAGCGGTGTGTCTCTTGATCGCGACAGAAGGCTCACCTGTGCACGACGGCTCGTGCAGATGGAACATGTCGACGATCATATGGACATCGTGCCACTGCGGTACGTACTATATTGCTCATGACTTATGAGTACCACCAAATTCGAGAGAGATGCCAGCGCCCAGCTCACCGTGATGAACTGTATGAATTGTACAATGCTACCAGAGCATAGATGAGCGGATTCCCCGTGAGCGTTGTGTGGCACATACATGATCAACAGCCCGCGGTTCACTGTGTATATTATCAGTTGCGAGAGCACTGCTTGGGCCCTACGGATAATTACAGTGAGAAGTCTCAAGGGTAAATCAAGTGACATACCCGTCAGCAGTGTACGTCTTCGCAGCACGTAGGATGATACATAGGGAGACGGTAATGTACACGTCCGTAATGAGGGCGGCGACAGATTGTATGCTCCCCGATGGCTGAGTCGGGCACTATGTCAGAATCGTGGATCGTAGGGTCATACGTATAGTGGGACATACAATGACTCTCGATAGAATTCTGAATATGCTCTCGTTCGCGCTACGTTGTACGTCAGTTTGACGATGGTGTAGCTAGCATGTTCGCGCGCATACGTACAGTCCAGTAGCTTCATAAGTGAAGACTGCAGTCCGGTTCTCAGTACTTCCGTCATCCCAGTAGAAGAGCATTTTGACATACCGAAACCTGCAGCTGAAAAACACAATTGATTACAAGCGCAGTCGATGGGACAAACTACGCACCTGCTGAGATTGTAGCGAAAGCGAGCTACAATCATGTGCGATAGTTTCAACGACCGGAAATGTGTCGAGAACGTGATGCACGTACGGCAATGGACGTTAGAAAAATGCGGCCGTCCTTCTGCGCGAGCACTGTTATGGAATGGTCAGCCAGAGCTCCAGCGTTGGGCAGAGTTCGCTCACACTTCCATATGTTGTGGATGAAGAAGCTACATGAAACCGATGTCAGTCTTTGTTGTGGATATATGCGCAGAACACTCACCACTGCACAATATATATAACAATAACCTCAAGCAAGTCTCATTACTACATTATATGAACAGAACCCACGGAGAGCTCACTGATACGACGCAATGAGGGATCTGTCGGGATATCAGCGCATTAGAGGACGAGCCGGTCGATGAATGTACCGTTGCTCCCCTGATGCAATGGTCGTGTTCTGAGTACGTGCTTGTGCCACGGAGTATAACGTAAGAAAAGACATACCCTTGTAGGTCCTCTAGAGATGCGGAGTTGGCGTGGTTCCGCACCAAATACCACCACTCATTCTGAGCTCCGTTCAGCACGGATCCTCATGCCGCAGCATTCTACAAGAGCTCACATCGACCACAAGCAGTGCCCTGATTGTGTCCAGAAACCTGTCAGCACCATCGTCAGTCACGCAGACGCAAGGTGGGAAAGGGGTGCATACCATAGGACGCCGACCTATCGATGCAAACAAATTGGATATGAGGAATGCGTGAAAACGACCGCCTTTCATCTTCGCCCTCACCCACCAGAATCTTCAGCGTCATACCATCTCCTGGGTAATTCCATAAATAGTACATGGTCTGGGCGAGCGTACACCCGTATACACTGGGCATGATGTGAGCTGATGAACCTAAGCGTGGCGAACCAGGGTGCTGCTTACACCGTGGAGAATATGATCTCGACGAAGACCCCTCCTATTGGGGCTGCATCCGGAGTCCCATTGTGCACGCTCATCCCGAAGAGAGAGAAGAAGAAGAAGAAATGGAGCAAACAGAACGCCAGGCGTGCGTATGCATCAACTCTATATACCAGGCTGGGCTTGATTATCAGGTTGCTAAAGGAGTCGTTGTTCGCTATACCGCCTTGTGCCAGTGACATGGAGGGACGTCGTGTAGTCATGACCGATTGTGACACCTGCGGAGGGGTTGCGCACTTCGGGTGACATATCAATCAAATGCACTGGACGGCCGTGGAAGAGCAACCACCAATATGGGGCAGCTGCGAGATTCCCGGAACTCACCACTGTCTCGATGTCTGACAATGTGGCCGGTACTATGGGGAATCGAACCTCAAGGATGCTACTGGTAGACATGAAGATTCCCGTTACGGTTGAACCCGTACATGTCGTGTTTGAGGCGTCAGAGCGCCCGATTCGGAAGACCAGGCTGTGCCGTAGCTGTCAGTTCCTCGATACAGTTCGTAACGGTTGTCTCACCTTCAGGGCTAAACACATGAGCTTCGAGAGCGCTGTAGTCAGAAGTCACGTTTATCTATTTATAGCATGCGTCGTCGAAACAGACATACCGGACTTCATTCGCCTCGGTCCGCGTGCGTCTCGGTCGCAGGACTGCTGCGCTTGACTTTACCTTGGGACAACTGGAGCTCTATAAGCCCACCTGAAAGATCGGATGCGACGTTGTGTAGGACTGCATGAGACAAACACCACTCGCTCGGGGATGGCACCACCGATGTCGGAAGGAAGGTCGCAAGCCTTACGGCCAGCGAGAGTCACTTGTGTGGCGTCCACATCATGTTCATCACGTCCGGTCACCACAGTGGGTGAATGTAATCTGAAGTCAGACGTCGGGGATGTTCTCTTCGCTGGAAGCTTGCACTGGCTTGCGTGCCAGGGCCGCCTTCGGTCGAACTATCATGATGCGAGCTCCTGAATGATGAGAGGGTAACGTGCACGAGTCACTGTCCAAGTAGACATAGCCCATGCGAATATATGGAGACGGATACCTGAATGCGTACTAGACGAGGCTGTGGCCTCTGATGACCATGTCCGTGACTCGATTCACTGTGTCAGTGGCTGTTGGCACAGTTTGGCGGCAAACCCCGGATGCTTCAGATTGGGATCGTACCAGACGCAGGGGGCCGGGCCCAGCGGGACATGCCATGTAGCAACGACTTTGACAAGGTACTACTTTCGAAAATGCAATATTGAGTACCATACTGACCTGAATGGTCCTTGAGACCCCCCATAATCATATAATGACTACATTATCCGTCCATAAACCCAAGGGCGTCGGCTGAGTCGAGTACGAAACCAATCGTAGATTCAGGCTCCGATTAAACTCGCATGACCACGTTGCACTGGCAGCCATCACGCCAACGCTTATGCGCATACAGCGCACTCCTGCCACTCCAGCTGAAGTCTCTGGTATGGTTCCGACTCTACTACAAGGCTATGGACCCGAGGCCGACGTTCCAACTTTACTGATGCGCTAACGCAAAACCGGAACGACTGAGCGCTAGCTGTCAGTGCACTGACGTACGGTCAACGTTGCTATGAGATCGCCTGTAGACATGGCCATGGGCCAACTTGAATGCACTATTTTCTATAGGTTCGTACCGTAGACTTTATATACGCGGCAGATATGCTCTTAGAACTCAGGCTATTAGTGTTCTAGTCACCCGCTCGGTGGATACCCTCGAAGTTTCTTCGTATCATTTGCAAGTATGGAACAATCAGTTTACATTTCCCCCGCGAGGTGTGGAACGACGTGATACTACCTCCGGACACACGTCGTCGCTTTCTCCGGGGCACTCCCGGATCGCTGCGTACTCCCTTTTCTCTCAACGGAGTGGAACATCTTCGGGTTGATCGAGGACCCTCAGGAAGCAGCTGCGCCTATGGTACAATTGATCTGATAGCCAGCGTCCTTATGTGCTAACCCTCGCTGCTGGCTAGAGTAGCGAGCCGCATGGGCTCGATGGCCTGTCATCGCCGGTGCTCCATCTCTCCCACTGTACGTGGGATCTCCCTCGGCGCGAACGCCCATATGGCGCTACTAGCTAATACTTCCGTATGCTCCTTTCGTTTCACCGACGGCATCTTGGGCAAGACGATCCATCCGGGTCTCTAGGTGAGTCTCATACGGACGGCATCATCATGAATACATTCTAAGAAGTCGCAGAAAACGATAGTCCACGTCCCTTCGTTGCGCTGGCTATGCTAGGCTGCGCATGTTGTGCTTGCAGCCCGACTAACCGCTCGGTCTCACAGGGCGGGACCCGGCGAAGCCCAACGTACCAACTTCTTGTTGATATGCTGTGCTGTTTGACATATTGTGCCGGTCCGGGATGCAGTTTTACCCCTACCCCAGAGATCCTTTCCCGTGATACGCACACTGCAATGCACGTACGTTTGTCAGCCCTCTGCGACTTTTCCTCGCTCTCGAAGTAGCCACCGGAGGTTTTTAGTATCAGATACGCTCCGTGGCCGGTACCCATGGTAGCTTGGAATGCCCATATCCTACGCGCAGCATGCGGAGTACCAACACTACTATGCGCCTGCAACCAATCCCCTGCTCGCTTGGCTAAGGCCGCCGTGATATGCTGAGAGCGATTCCTCTCACTCGCTGCGTATGTGTTAGCATTCACGACGCCGGAGGATATAAGTTCAGTATAACTTCGAACAGGGTGCTCCGAAGTCTGTGTTTGTCTTCACCGATAGCGGGCTTGGGGCTCAACATGCAGATAACTTCCCAAGATATTAATGCCTCCGATGCGTTCACCTCAACGGTTGTCGGGATGCTCCTTTGTTTCATGTGAGTGCACGTTTGGCCGTCCGCGCAGCCCGCTTAGACAATCTCTAGATTTTTTGGAGGGACGCTCGGGCAGACGGTCTACTATTTGCGGTGTTTCCCTCAAGATGGGCTTACGCTCAAAGTTTTAGTGAGACACCGAGCGATTGTTCAACCGTACCATAACTGATGATGCCCTCACAGGTCGTCGTTCTCCTGTACGCACCTACGATCTCTCACCGACTACACGCACCAACGTCAATTGACTACACAGGATCCTAGACACGATCAAAGCATTCTTGCACGGCCAAGTCATTATCCTTACTTCTCCAAAAATTGAGATACGAATTCAGGCTGTGCACAGCTACTTTGGTACTGGTTTGTCAATCACCATTCTGACTCGTCAATTCTGCTGTTGCTCCCGATGTAAGATTATTGGATTACGACGTGGTATCGTAGAGCTGATCACTTGGCAGGTCGTACACGGTACGTGTTCTAGCACACGGAACGCGTGTGTGTGCTTATCCCTGGCTAGGTGCATTTCATCGTATCCGTGAGTGAGCCCCATTCTCGCGTAGGGATGCTTGTTCTCATTGATACGATATCTGGTACTGACAGACAACATGCGTATTCCTCGTTCAAGGGTTCGTCCCCGTATCTTTGAGACGACATGTCTTTGATGCTCCATTCGCAAAGACTGTACATTCGTAACATATGGGCTTGTGAGTACTCCATACGCTGCTTGCTTGTCGGTCTTGACACCAACTCCCGACTAGTGCTCAGGACAAGGTGGTATCAGAATTATGTCACAGCAGTCGGCGTGAGTACAGTTATGTGGTTCATGACAGATGTGTAACACGATAAAGGTGGCGTTGGCTTCCATGTCTTTGGGTGCGTCGCACAGATACCGCGGTCCAATACTCGGCTTACTCGTGCTTCACAGCATGCGGCCTAGGTAAGCCGTCTGCATGTTCGGGTTGATGCTTCTTGACGTTGTAACGAATAGTGGCTGCGCACGACATGTACGTCCCATCCTTGATCGTCGCACGCTGAATGCTCAATAACCTCGGAATAACCAGACTCTCAAGCATCAACGATGTGGAGGCTATTCAGCACGTCGAGGTAATTTGCATAACTCCCGCTGACCGGCGGAACTAACGCTGGCCATGACGATGACATCAGGTTACAGGCAGGCTCGAAGGGTATACAGCTGTCGCAGTAGACGTCTACATAACTGCGGCGCTGTGTTTCATCTTTAACCGCGCTCGGACCGGATATACGCCGTGAGTTCTTGTATGTCCGATCAATGATCTATACCTGACGGAGCACCCGTGCAGGACGGAGAATCTCATATTCAAGCTTATGGCCTTCACGATCAATCGCGGAATACTGCTCTTGTCAGACTTCCACCACAGGGCATCAACGGCGGCACTAACCGCTATCTACAGTGTTATACAGTTGCTCGTCATCGTGACAGTCAGTGCGCTATTTGTTTCGACTGTGCATTTCAGTTGAAGACACACTACAAACCAGTACAAGCCGAATGGCACCCAAGCTCTCGACGGAATATACTGCTTCGCAGGAACTCGTGAGTAGCGAAGACGCAAAGCAAAGTCGAAGCTGATACATCTCAATAGTGAACGTGAACTGCGCACTCGCGACGTACGGACCCCTCGCCTGTATGGACTATATTACACATTGACAATTGATTGATTCTGCGACAGACTCAACGGTCGCTCTGGACGAGGCGAGCTCATCACAAGTCAGCTGAGCAGCTTTGATGCCGGGACTTCACCCTCGTCCACGAAGTATGTGGACTGCCAGCATTCACGGTATATCAGATGAGCTGATTGCGTAACAGAAGCGACTCGATGGAAGATCTAACCGAACAGCTGCAAGAGAAAGCAGCACAAGAGGACTGACCGACATACTCACATACATGTCTCTATGAGGTTGGTGTAACACCTAGATATCCGGACTCCAGAATGACGTGATATATGCAATTCTGCGCTCGCACACAGCACTCTGAGGCCAGCCACAAATGCATACGTTATCGCGCGCGAGTATTGTACAGGTTGTTGAACCCGGGCCCGATTGAAATGAATCTCAGCAGCAGCAGCTACTGTGCTCAATCACCACACCGCTAATCATCTCCGACTTCCAGTCAAACCGGCCGCGTCGATGGCCTCAATATCGGCCTCTGTAAGTTCTAATACCAACAACATGTCAGCGCTCACAAGGACATCGGAAGTGGAAACATACCGAGGTCACCGGCGTCGAGATACCCTTGCAGGCGCTCCTTCTTTGTACTCGACCTATTTCATGCAGCGTCGAATCATGTGGCACCTTGCTTTAGGTCGTGATGATACTTACGTGACAACTACGACCCCTTTTGCTTTGGCCCATGCGAGCAGCACTTGCTCGCGCTCGGCATTGAGGCGTTGGCAGATAGCCTTGAGGGGCGCGTCGAGAGGGCCACCGGGATGACGCGTTATCGGACTACAACATGTAAGCTTACATTGCTAGGCACCCAAAGGCAAAAAGAAACACGCGCATTAGAACACTATAAGCTTCGGACACAATCCCGTTGTTAGCGCCGAACGCGACGATGGGTGCTTGGCGCGAGAGAACGTATGGATGGAAGAGAATCTACGGCGGCATCCGTGAGTGGTAGTCCGTGTAGTGTCTTGGAACGCAAGTACCTGGTTCACGACGGGTTTGATCCTCGCTGAGGGTAGCAGCGTCCGAAGCTCCGGGACGTTGAAGTTGCTCACCCCGATGCTCCTGATTGCGCGCCGTAAGCCTGAGACATATGGGGGCTGAAAATGGGTACTTTGCGAGTCCGTCGTCGTGTACTTTTTCCATCTTCTTCCATATCGTTGGGATATCCGGAACGGCGAGGTCAGGGCCATGAATCAGATACAAATCGACGTAGTCGACTCCGAGCTACATGGACGCATTGTCTGAGTGCAGCCCAGCGCGATTATCATAAGACTACGCACGTAGTTGCAGCTGTTCCGTATAGAGGTCTCGATATCTGCACGGCCGGAATACTTCGTTGTGATGTAAACGTCTTGTCGCTTGAGGCCACTCTCGCGAAGGGCATCCCCGGCTTCTTTCTCGTTCCTGTATACTTGTGCACTATCTGAACACCATCGCATTGATACGTATAAGTACTGGATGCATGCTACGTCCGTACCAATATGTGTAAAGCCGACTTCGAGGGCCTGGTTGACCTCATCGATTGTCGTTCGGCCATTACCCAGCTTCCACGTCCCGAATGCTATGCCTGGAATGCTAGTACCTGTGGCTCCCTGCAATCAACAAGGCTTTACGGCACATGAAAACAAGACTGCTCACTGTCGTTGAGGGCCACTGTGTCCCAAGGCATCTTTCAACGGGGCTGAGTTCACTGCGCCGTCAACGTCGAAGGAGAGGTCCAATCCCCAGATAAGGTGGTACCCACGTTTGTCGGCTTTGAGGAGTATTGAGTATAAGATTTGTGGCGTCATACGTCCTGAAAAGGGTGGTTGTGTTCACACCGAGTATCATGACCCTATGACTGTTAGTGCACGGATGCCTGGGCCTTCCCTGCCAGGTTCCTTGACGGGTAACCTGACCGACAAGCAAGGCTGCGCGGTGGCACGTCTGATGCGTTGAAGCAAAAGCAAGCAAGCCTATATCTGAACCACAATCATTAAGATGGTCATGACACGGGAAAAGAGAAGACACACAGAGGGTACATACTAGAAAGTACGTAAGAGCGCTACGTACGCGTATAGTAAGTAAGTACTACGCTACGAGACTAGGTATGTGGCGTGTCACGGCCTGGGCCTGAGCGCTTGAGCCCCTCAGCCACACATTACAAAGTGACACGCCATTGAGCGCCCACTGCGTCAACCCGGGCCACTCACTGTTCATTCTCATACCACTTCGAGTCGCAGCAAAACTTGGAATCACACTACGAGTCACGCACGCAGATTGTCCCAACATAAAACTCGAGTACCATGAAAACTGGAGCATTTGCGTACTCACTTCATCGGACATCGCCGCACGTCGTTCAGGTCGAAGTCCGTCCCCTCAGCGCATCGCACAGCGCCAAGGAGCTGATGTCCACCATAACGGATTCCTTCAAGGGTGCGCTGATACATCCCCATCTCCTCCCTATTCTGACGTCGGGCTAGCGCACCATGAATACTACACAGCGGGCGTGCTGCACGGAGACGTCTCCATAGCGAATGTCTGCATTTTCGAAGGGAAGGACGATGCCGGAGAGTTGCTGAAGGCGGGAGGAATGTTGGCCCTCGAACAATGCAACAGCTACCAAAGATTCATCCCCGCCGAGAAGTCCTTCGAATGTGATACAGAGGCAGATATTGACTAGCATGTACCCGCGGCGTATTTCGGCATTGTCTCGGCAACTTGGTGGTCATCCATCTCAGCAAGTCTGGCAGAAATGGGTGGCGGACTCTCGCTCAAATCTCACTTTCATTGTCCCCTTTTCGGAGTGGCGGGAGACAGATGATCGCTTCGGCGAACGATGTCGTCGGGGCCGGTGCTGGCATACGTTCATGGTGAGCATTCTCTCCGCGGTTCTCAGACTGCAGCGGACGCGCATACAATCAACTGAGACGCCGAAGCTCATCTCAAGGTTGCAGTCGAAGCCTCAAACTGTCCACCTGGTATTTCTCTTTCCAAACTGTCCGCATATAGTCAATCGCATGAACGGATTTTGACCTTGAAAACCCGCTCATCAATGCATGTGGTTCGAAATATTGTCAATTTGTAGCTAATGCAGGATCCCAGCGTACGAACCGTTATGCGAAAGTGTAACACGGGCATTGTGATCAACTTTATTTCTTACATTGCTGTCTGCAGGTCTGTTGGGACTGGTGATTGGGAACGAGAGACACGGACGGATCGCATTCGCATCGGAAACCAGTTCCTCTGTACGGTACGGAACTCGCAACACCACGCTCTTCCAACAGCCATGCTACTACACAGCTTCTGCTCTCCACCGCCCCATCTCCGTCCCCCAGGCCTCAGTGCCCGTAGTGCCTACCGGACCGGTTGGGCGTAGGGAAGGCGGGCGCCGTGTCGTTGTCGTTGTCGGGATCGGAGGCAGCGGGTGCTGCCTATTCCCACTCCTCTCCCATAGCTCACGCGCCCAAAACTCGGCCTCGTCCTCGCGCGCCCAGAGCTCATCTAGGTACTCACGCGCAAGCAGGGAGGCCTCGTCGTACTTGCGCGCGAGGAGACCTAACGCCTCCTCGTCCGTAACGTCGCGTTGCACGGGAGGCTTCGGAGAGGACGGGGAGGGCGAGGAATCGGCGAGAGAGGGCGTGGCGGCTTGGGAGGAGGGGGGTCGCGGAGGATGCGGGTTACTCCTGGAGAACCTGCGGAACGTGCGCGTGGTGAGTGATAGAGCGCATGTCATCTGTGGGGGCGACTTACACTTGAAGCGGGAATACGATGGCAGGAACCACGGTGTAAGTGAACTGAAGACTGACTGAGGAACCGGTCGGCTTATACGTGCAGGGTCTCCAGGTGAGTGCTCGAGCATGATGCTGCTTGACGTCGATGAGCCCTGCGTCGTGTACAGCTGGACACATTGTCTCGCGCAAAGAGAGGCCGAGTGAGCCCGCCGCTTCACCGATATGGGACCGCTCTGGCGTGCAGTACGGGAGCGGCGATGCACTACTAGTAGCTGGCTCACTGCCACCGCCCAATGCGATAGCCCCTCTGTTTAGCGGCTGGTCAGGTGCACAGCGTATCGACGTAGGGACCACTGTGCGTGTCACTTCCAACTGACTGACTGCTAACACAGCGAGACCAGCATTCAGAAATCCCCCACTGTCCTACGGCGATGCAGCGCGGTCGACGCTGACATCGCTCAAGGGTACGCTCCCGCTGGTCTGCGCGCGAACAGGTGTGCGCCCGCTCCGCGGCCTTGACTACGTCTCGAATCATACTGCGGCCGGTGCGTACCAAAGCGTTATCGATGAAAGACACGCTGACTACATCTAGAAGCGCGCGTGTGCTAGAGCTAATGCCCCACGTTGGGTTACACACGTATTGCTGTTTCTGCCTACTCTGTGCAAGGGCCTCTCCGTGAAGCACCGCGCGTGAGCGGTGCACCATTGCACCGGAGACGCCACTGGTATTCTCCTCTCTCTGAAGTCCCTCGTGCGCGCTGAAGCCGATGGGACCGTGCTAGTCGTGAGTCGCAAGCAATCTCGACAAATCCGGTGATACATTCTCTGAGTAAATTGAACAGTCTCGAGTGCGAGCGAGACTACATCGGATTAGTATTTATGGCAGCCACTCATCGCCCAACTTCAACGCCTTCGAGAATTCCTCGCTGCGTAGATGCGCGTCGAGTGTCTCTCCCACCCGCGATTCGACCTCCTTCAGCCCCACCTCTGCGTCATCCGGCTGGACGCGCCACCATCTTGTGCGCCCGGCGAAGACGGAACCGCCAGGGGCATCGCCATCCTCCACCATATACCCGGATGCGATGGCAACGTACTGGAGGGACGGGAGCGCCTTTGCCATGGCCTCCGGCGCGGCTTCTCGGAGCTCGTCCCACTCTCCGCCCTCGACCTCGTCGTCAAGATTCACGCTGGCCTCTTCCCACTCGCGCGGGGACACGGTGTTACCGAGCTGGTCGACTAAGCGGAGTCGGACACAGAGGATGTTGCACTCTCCAAGCAACGGGAGACACTCGTCCTACCACACCGCATGTCAGGCTAGTATAGCAGGAAGGGATGTTATACAGACATACTAGCCACTGTTGCGCCAGCGCAGCGTCATCGTGCATCAGCACGTCGACGTATCTGACCCTCGAGCCCGGTTGTTTCAGCACGTCGGCGACGGAAGACCAGAGGGAGGTCTCCCCGTAGCCAAATTGTGTCGAGAGAACGACAGGGTGTGTTCCCTGCACTGCGGCCGCGACTGCATGCTCGAGCATCGACTCTTCGTTGTCGACGAACGTATCGAGCGTGCGGACTTGCGTCGTAAGGTCTGGCGCCAACGCGGTATATGGGTAGTGCCCGTCATACGGATATGCGATGTGGGCGTCGTCCGCATGCCAGCAGAACGCTAGTTGGAGGGATACGAGATTGGGGCATGCAGCCGCGATTGCTATGGGGTCCACGTTCCTCAAGCGCAGCGTGTGCGTGGCGGGCCACTTGACTAGAGTCTCCAAAGAAAGCGGCTCTCCCCGAGTCAATGCAAAGTCGTGTAGCGATACGACGGAAGCGTTTTGGAAGATGGGAAGCGCACAGAGCGTGGCGCGATCCACTCCGTACGATGGGTGCGCTGCCGAAGACCTCGCTGTCAGACGGACCAGACTTGGCTTGCAGGACAGCCTGCCGCAAAGCCGCATAGTCTCCTCTGCGACGTCACGAAGATCTAGCTCGTGCAGATCGCGAAGTCCAGCGATAGCCTCCCCGAGTGCCGGCCCGTCAATGAGGTGGTCTTCTGTATGGGACACGACCAGCGTGCGAAGGTTCCGTGCCTGCTCCAGCACGCGTGCGAGCAGAGTATAACCGTCCGCTGGCTCGTAGGCTGGGAGGTTCGATCGATAGACAGTGAGTTTTTGGAGGCATTGTAGGCGGTAACCGTCGTCTTCTTCGACGAGAAACCTGTGGAATTTGTGGGCCTGAACTGGGACCGTCACCTTGAGAGAGGACAAGACGCGTCGTCGGGCTGGTTCCCGCAGAGTGCGCGACGTTCGCGATATTCTAGCAGCATCTCCCTGGGAGAGTTGTGTGATGATGAGACTAAGTACATCGTCGTTCAGCGACTGTATACCAATGCCCATCATGGTCGAATTGGCCTCTCAGTCAAGAGGCGTGCTATACCACAGAATCTGGAAGGGGTGTATTCTCCCGCAGCCAAAGCTGTAGCACTCGGATGAGAAACTGAGGCAGCCTATTCGCGAGTGGGTGAAGAACTTCAGAGGAAGTAGATTATGTAATACTAAACAATATGCAGCGCCACCCGGCAATTCTTCGGCAACCTGTTAGCGATTCTGGAGTTCAAACTCCGGTGAAGGTTGGTGGCTGTCAACGACCGTCGGACTCCGAGTCCTTGCAACATCCTCGCACTTCTTCGATTGCTCACTGACCGCGAATGGTCACAGTTTCTACTTCTTGTGGTCGTTGAATGGAATCTTGAGCTCAGGCGACATAACTGTGAGTCGGCCCGTTATCATAGTGTGTCCCTGTGGGCTTATTCCGCTCGCATCCAGGCTGCTGATGAGCGTGTGGTCATCGAGGCCGCATACGCTGCATGTATCGAAGTGTCGGCGGTCTGTGCTAGTGCAGGCGCCTTACCATGTCACTCGATGAGCATTGGACAAGCCGTGGGGAAGTCATATATTGCTTAGTACCCATTACAGAACAAACCCAGCCGGTGTTCCACCACATTTGTATGTGCGGTCTCACTCGTATTCACACACATCGCTTCCACTGCTATCTTCCATGCTTCAGACACGAGGCTATACCACTGGTGGTCCTAGTTGCCGGCATGTCGTGATAGCGCTCGCCTTCTAAGCATACTGCTGAAGGTTGTGGGCGACTCATCGTCTGTGCTAGATGCAATCTAGTCTCCGTTGCAGAGCATAAAAGCCGATAAGCGTATTTTTTGGATGCAATCACACCATGACCCGACGAGAAGATAGAAAACATCAGTTACGGTTTCACATTGGAAATTTTCACTGAGAACCTTGTATTACAGGTGTCCTGGAACCCCCGTCGAGAGTGCTATAAGCAGGAGCTTGCATGTCCTACTGTTTCCTACGCTGCCTCGTGATGCACCTGAGCCCCGCAATGAGGACAGCAACATATTCGTGCGTAGGCGACTTGGAGCTCAAACTCGACATACTCCTACCAGTATCCCCCACTGTAGGCACTCTGCCCGGTATCGTCCATATCCATGGCGGTGGAATGACAGCGGGTTCTCGGTCGGGACTGGACTGTTCTCAGTGGATCAAAGGTGTGTACGAACATTAAGATTCGACCATCCCGGAATGTTGACTCGCCTTACTTCGACCCAGATTCAGTATCGGATAAGGGGTTCATCTTCATATCCGCCGACCATCGCTTGATATGCCCTTCCACCGGCTTTGATATCATCGAGGACATGAAGGCACTCATGAATTTCCTTGCCGATCCTTCTTTCTCCACTTCACACCTTCCTGCAGGCCTCTCCCTCGATTCCACGCGCATCGCAGTTCTATCCATCTCTGGCGGAGGTTACGCCGCACGCGCCCTGGCGCTCTACGCCTCCCCCAAGCCGCGCGCTCTCTACCTGCTCTACGGTATGGGCGGCGACCTTCTCTGCGATCACTGGGTCACAGCCAAGGACGACGATGCTCTATTCGACACCGTCTCCCCCGTGCCACGTAGTTCCATCGCTCACTTCCTCGACACGACCGTGACCCCTAGTGCCGAAAGCCCATTGACGATAGGGTCGGAGTGGTTCGACGACGACCAGCGCCGCATCGCGCTTTTCTGCTATCTCTGGCGCACCGGAGAGCTCCTAGACCACATCCTCGGAGAACCTGTGTCCGCGACGCTTCGCACACTGCCTGCAGAAGCAAGAGCTGCAGCCGTACCGGATAGGCTGCGCCCCGCGATGTTGGAGACGCAGCTTGACGCGTCTTTCCCGCCTACGTTCCTTCTACATGGCAATGCAGACACGATAGTCCCTTTGTCGGAGTCGCAGAAGACTTACGAGAGCCTACGCAGCCTTGGGGTGGAGGCTGAGCTGGAGGTTGTTCCTGGCGGGCGACATGCGCTCGTGGCCAGTGTTGCTCCTCTCGAGTTTTGCCAGGGAGCAAAGGAGGCGCATGAGAATGGGATGCAATTTCTTCGGCGGCATCTTCTCAAAGACTCCAGTGACCGAACGGTTGAGAGCCGTTCGTAACAATACATTGGTTTTCTATCGAAGGTTGTTCATCAAGCGTCATCATGTTTCTCGCCGAACTCAAACGCGGGCTCATCACTGGCAGCATGTTCAGTTGTACAGTATGGGGCTGTGACGTCTAATGTGTTTGATCCTGATCCCCTCTCATCTTGCTCACCGCGTCAAAGATCTCTCCGAGTGCAATCCACCCAAAACTTCGACCTCCGAACCACTCCGCGAGAGTACAAGACACCCTATATGCTGTCCAAGCGCGTTTGAAGCGAGTAGGTGTGCTGACACTTCCTCCAGACATCTCGAAGCATACACTGTCTGCGAGCATTGCTGTCTGCTCACGAAGCCTAGTGACCAGGTCTTCGCGCCGGCGCGCCTGTGCGCACTTCGCAGAGATTGTCCCGATGACGAGCTCCTCCTCGCTTAGCAGGGACGAGCGAGACGTCGAGATGACATGTTTCGCAGAGATGCCTTTGAGGCGTCTCGCATATACGACGAAGAGATTCCACATTTGCTCTACCATCTGCTCGTCAAGGCTGTCATTGGGGAGGTACTGACGTATGAGGTCTGCAATGGGATTGAGGAGACGAGAATGGTGGATTGGCTGTGCACGTATGTCGGCGAGGACTTCGTCGTATGTGATCCCTCCGTCTTCGTCTATCTCGGGGGAGTCGGAGTGCGATGGCTTCATGGAATTGTCTTCTTGATCCGGTAGGTCGATGGAACGGAACAGCTGACCAAGGGCTTTCTGGCTCTGGTAGACCTTACGCTTCGGGCCATTCGTCGCCTCTGGGATATACCAGTCGGGCTCTTGCCTGATGCGCCGGTCTACAATTTCCCGCACCTCGCTCATGGGAACGGCGCGCCCGGTCTTTGGGTAGTCGACCGCGGCGCTGTTCAGCTCTGCGAGGCGGAGACAGTCATCGTCGAAGATGCCCGCAGTGTCCGCGAGTTTCAGCCATGCGTCCGCAATGACACCGACATTCTGGAACACCGGATCAATCAACAGCTACATCAGACCGAGATGCACGTACCTCGCTCAGGATGAATTCCGCGACAAACTTCGATACATCGCGCATCGTGCTAGGACGTGCTAGGACGTTGCGCTGTGCGGGCGCGTATGATGCAGGCTCCTCGCTCATGGTGGGCAGGAGTTCCCGAGGTACGTTGGTGATGTTGTACATATCGCCATCAAGGTCGCCTCCGCCTAAGTATGATGGCAACGGTCGTTCCCCTTTCAAGGACAACGCGAGTGAGCAATCGGCCAGCAGTAGTACATATGGTGCGCACCTCGAGTGGAGAAGATGACACAGTTCTTGAGCTGCCCCTTTGCGAGATCAGAACCCTCCGGAGGCCTGCCAATCGCGTGAACGACCTGTATGTCGCCAGGGTGGATGACGGGTGATCGCGTGATCAATGTCGGTCCTTCGAAGTATGTATCGTGGCCATCTGGAGTGCGTACGCAGGCGTAGATCTCCCCTTCATCCAATTGGCCATGTACATCGGCGATACCGACCAGTGTCCACCCAGCCGAGACAGGGATGCGAGCGTGATACTTGAGCTCGCGTAGAATGTGGTTTCGCGCGGACGACATCATACGGGACCAAAACCCATCGCCATTGAGTGAGAGTGAAGTGATAGAGACGCCGCACTCGCAAAGCTTTCGAATAACGAATGAGAGCTTGAACGAGTTGCCTAGGCTGTATCGGTCAAGTAGCCACCCCGAGTTCTTCAGTGTCTCCATAAGCGTGCCCGCTGCGCGGGTTTCGTTGTCCTGCAGGCTTTGGAAGACATGACGCGGAACGCCAAGACCTTCGAGCAGCACAATCATCGGACGGTTCAGATAGAATGGAGACGACTCCTCGAAGAGCTGTGCGATCTCGATGCGGTTGGAGGATGGAGCGTCGAACTTGACCATTGACTTAGGTAGCCGTATTTTGCGACCGTCGAGCCTATGATCGACATGCAGCATACCCTTTGAACCGGCGATTCGCACTTGGAGGATGCGCGGTATTGCACCGCCATGCATACGCCACGCTCGTCTGACTCGGCCTTTCAGCCTTTGATCGGCCGCGATGTCTCGCGCGACCTGCAGAGACATGGTTCCGTTTCCGTCCGTGAAGGAGTACGTCCCGGTGCTGTCCATCATGTCCGGTACGATCTCCATGTCTTCGACCGCCACGGTAATCGACGAGTCGGTCGTGGTGAAAGCTTGTGAGATGCGAGCGGCATACCGAGCGGGGCAGTTGATGAGTTTTGGGTCGTAAGGGTTGTTCTCGAAGTTGCCGAGCCCAGAGATAATTGTTGCCGCATCAATGGCCTGGCCGTCGCTGGTCTCGAAGGGAGCGACGAACCAAACTGTATGGCTCTTAAGTGCGGATTGTGAGTAGCCGAGGAACTCGAAGTGCTCCCCAACGATGTTGACACCGTTGTCCAGGAAGCGCTTTACGCGCCTGTCGACCAAGGACTCGATATTAATCTCTGGATCAAAGCGGTATGCAAGTCCGCTCTCATCTGTGAAGTGGACGCGGATGAAGTTTTCTCTGTTGTCCCAGTAACGCCGGACGACTCTGTTGCTCCGCTCAGGGAATGGGCCGTCTAGGAATATCGTGGAAGGGGTGATCCGTAGATGCTTGCAGAGGAAGTCGTCTGAGTGAGGAGCCGACGTCCGGGTAAGATTGTTGTAGACTTGTTGACGACAGGAAGAGAGGAGTCGCTCGATAGATGTAGCGCTGACCTCGATACGATCGCCGTACCAGTATCGCGCCTCCAGCCGTATCTTGAGATCAGCGAGTAACTCGCCCGCGTATCCTGAGCCGTTGAGCGATACGATCTTGTCGACCGCAGGGCGAAGAATCTCCACGGCCTCTCGCATGTTCAGAAGCCATTTCCTCAGTATCCCCTCGATCTGGAAGGCCACGGCGAAGTCAAGGGATCTGGTCCATTGCTGGTACGCATCCCGTATGCTGCTGGAGAACAGCTCATGATTGTCGACAGGAGGAGGAGACGAGTCAATAGGTAGATGCGCCTTGCGACACAGCCGCTCATAGATCATGATATCGTCTACGCTTCCGCAGACCATACGGATGGCGATGGACGTATAAGGTGCGATGGGCAGATGAGAATCGTCGCCGAACGATGGCCGTCTCAAGCGCAATTTCCTGTACAACTTCTTCTTCTGACCTGTGGTCACTTGTCGAGATTGGAAAGCGGCGAAGGTCGCACGACCGGAATCGACGTCAGAGAGTCCAACTTCGAAGGAGGGAAGATAATTGAGGTAAAAGAATATGGACGGCTCGCCGGCTTGGTCGGGGCTCGCCGCGGCCCAGTATACTTGAGCGACGCGAATGGCCACGATACGCGCCTGGTTCTCGTCCGTTTGTGTCATCCGGAACTCCCTTCTATCTTCGGAGTACGTGAGCGTAGCTGGTCCAGCAGCGGAAAATATCTTCTCCCATTCCACGGAGAACTCTTCGTCGCTACACACCCATCCAAACTGTAGTCGTGTAACATGAACGGTGTCATTGGTAAGTCGTGGCTGTGAGGTGGCCATGGCCGGCGCATACTGAGAGCGACGGATAGCACCCAAGATATGAGGGTTTGGGGCCTTCTGACCACGCTCGAACGTGATGGAACCGAAGATGCCATGCTCGCCAGGCGAACCACCTCCGTAGTCCCGTAGGAATTGCTCACCGACTTCTTCAGTTGGCACAGTCATGATCCCCGACCTCCGTCCGTCTTTGGACCGCTTGCGATGTACGCGGATGTCGAAGTTGAGAGGCTGTGGGACGTGGTGAGTGTATGCCGCGCTGTGGAGGGTGCTTGCGAGGAGTTCTTTCAACTTGGATTGTTCCATGCTGAACGGAATTCCTCGGATGAAGACCTCCATGGCGACGAAAGCAAGCGTTGCAGATCTGGGTGGGATAAAAGGCCGCGGGCCTTAATTGCGCAAACTAGAAGAAGGAAACATATGTGAGTAAGATTTTCGAGCACAGGCAACCTGAAGCCAAGCTTACCGGTGAATCCGCGACCTTCCTAAGTACAGCCGCGCTGGCAGGTGCGATGACAAGAGGTCGAAGCGCCGGCATTCGAAACCTTGTCCCTCAGAGGAGCCTAGATGTGAAGTGTATCCCGTGCTGAACGCAAACAATAGTCAAGGTTCACGCCCACACGAAGGCGGTCCGTAGGAGTCTACTTGCTAGACTTAGTACTGGAGGAAAGATATTCGCCTACATGTCAAAGCTCAGTGCTACGCACTCTCAGCAAAGAGCATATCATGATTCGTCCGTCGTCGAAAGGGACTCACATAGGTTGGAGCGACGTCCCTGGTGAACGGGAGTAAGCTCTCGTTTCTCGTAGGACCACCACTTCCGTATCAAATTGTTTATAAGCATCTTCAAGGACACGTTGGTAACTTGAATCGATTGCAGTGCACATAGCCAGAGTTCAAATTCGAGAGGGCTAGGGCGGAATGAGCAGTTCAGCGTCAAGTTCAATGTGTCGAACGCTGGCGACGCGGAGGGCAAACTGATGTAAACTTTGCCGTCAACGTGTGCACATTTCATCGTCCCTAGTACACTGTACACGTACACAAACCTCGGGTTAGGCTAGTGTGTTCCCTGTCAACTGCTCTCCTGAGTGTACATAGATAGAGTCGACAGGGGTGTGCCACCGGCGCCGCGTCTTAGCACAGAGGAGGCATATCAATGCCTGAGAGTTCATGTTCATCAACATCCTGTCATTGCCCACACAGGCATGCTTATCATTTCGACACAATACCATGTATGTACCCGGAATCTCTCGTCAAACCAATAATCTCTGTGTTCTCTACGTGAGATTGCCACCCTTCTCACGGGTAGCTTACACGCCTAGGTTCTTAGCCCAACACAAAGGTTCTCGCCGGGCTGCAAGTCTGATAGTCATGTCATCAGTGTCAGCTCGTACCAAAAGATATGATAGACGAAGATGGAGCATCACTCACCGCACGCGGAGTCGAGCCAAGGGTTAAGGTCGTAGAGCTGAGTGGAAGTGAGGCCGTAGTTATCCTCGATCTCTGCACAGTAGTCGCCGCTGACCACGGTGTAGATGTCGCACGCCGGTGTGTCCTTGACGCAGTATGCCTGTGTACAGCCAGTGTCAGTTAGATGCGCTACCGGAGAACGGAAACTCTTCGCAGACATACGTCGAGCTGGAGGTCTGTAACATGTATGTTAGCGAAGAGTCGTACTAGTAAATGGAAGCACGCACCATCGCAAGCCGCGTCGACCTCGGGGTTCCAGCGCAAGAAGTCACTGTACGCGATGTCGTTGCTACCGAAGCGTAGTAAGCTCGGCGGTGAAGTGAACACGGCACTCGAGGAGAGAATATACCTGCTAACGATCTCATCGCATGTCTCGCCACTAGTGACAGTGTCTAGCTGGAATATCAGCCAACAGATCGAGACAAGTTGGTTTAGAACGCACAGTACTGAGTACAGCTGTATGATATGCCGGTAAGTATGATGCACTGGAGAAGAGGAGAGCCCACTCACTTGCTCCAGGTGCCAGGGGCAATGTCCGTAGGTGTGGCGGATGCAGTCGTCGAGGTTGTAGTCGTAGCGGGTGCTGTGGACGACGACACAGTAGACGTCGTGGTAGCGCTGCCCGTGCCTACGCACAGGACCTGCCCGATCTCCAGGTCGCAGTTCGCGTCGAGCCAGGGGTTGAGCGCCTGGAGCTGTGCTGCAGTGATGCCTTCGTTGGTCTCAATCGCGGCGCAATTGTCCCCCGAGACGACAGTGTAGCGCTTGGAGCACGCGTCACCTAGAGATAAACATTCAGTGCGAGGTGAGTCGCGAGCAAGGAACGGAGCGCACCTCCGCCGCCGACGCAGTATGCGTAGTTGGCCTCAAGTAGCGTGCACGCCGTATTAAGCTAACGGTTCGTTGTCAGTTACGTGCGTAAGGCCATCAAGAAAATAGTACCTCGGGGTTCCATCGCAGCAGGTCACTGAATGAGATGCTGTTCGTAGCCTCGAGCGATGAGCATGTGCCACCGGTTTCGACTGTTTCGTATGTCGTGCAGTTCGTGAATGAGCCAGGCGCTATGTTTGATGGCGCACTCCGCACTGCGAATCGCAAAGGGTTTGCGACAGCACCGTACGCAACCGCAGCGAGGACTATGAAGGACTTGGCGATCATGGTGAAGGCTGTAGGGAGGTAGAATTCACAAAGCTTGGAGGCTCCAAGTGAGTGCCGCGGCTGGCAGCTCTGCAGAAAAGTATGGTGCCCTGGGCTGCTTAAGTACTGTGTAGTGCGTGAGTAGGCGCGCTTGTGGATGGCTCATTGCCGCTCCATGTCGCCAAACCTAGACGGCGATGAGCCAACTCGACCCTGTCGTGTCCATCTGCCGGGAGACGACACGAGGTCAAACGGACGTGAAAGGGCATGCCGTTACACTCCCCGAGATGTCGAGTGAGTCAAATGAAGGAAGGTCAGAGATTTTGATGGAAAACCAAACGAATGGAACGTTTGTGAATAGGCACAAAAACGGGTGGCATGGCTGGAACAGCGAAACGGCGTTGTGGGCAGCGTGGAAAGGAATCAGCGGCCACGTATGTGACAATGGGCATACCTGGCCGATCCGTGAGTCAAAATTGATTCACACGAGCAGGCGGAAGTAGGTGTTCCGCACCACATGCCTGATCTTCTGCTTGACTCGAAGCTTGTTATACCAGCGTATTCATAGAGCTCGAACTTCGGGTTCGTTCAGTATGAACTTCACGTTCGCCGCGGCCGTGGACCATGGTGTCTCGAGCTGCCGCATACGTGAGGGGCAAAGAGCATATTGCTATGCGTGTAAGAGGACTTCTGGACATTGAGAATGCCGTTCAATATTTCAAGCCCCTTCGAGGTATTCGACGTCGAGGTCAGTTTGGGTTTGGGCTAGCAGCATACAGCTGATAAACGTATACTTACTCTGTCCGCCCTCATTTGTCTACGGCATGCTTGTGATTTCACAAAAATCCCATCGACCCGGAATTTCACTCCACACTAACAATCTCTGTACTATCTACAGACAATTGCTACCCTTCTCGCGGTCAGCTTACTGGATCTGCCCAACGCAAAGGTTCTCGCCGGGCTGCAAGTCTGTTTGGAATGCCATTGTCAGCTTGTATCAGCAAATACGACAGGGAAAGATAGAAGCAGTGCTTACCGCACGCGGAGTCGAGCCAAGGGTTCAGGTTGTAGAGCTGAGTCGAAGTGAGGTTGAAGTTGGACTCGATTTTCGCGCAGTAGTCGCCGCTGACTACGGTGTAGATCTGCGTGCAAGCCGGCGAGTCCTTGACGCAGTATGCCTGTGTACAGACAGTGAGTGAACGCGCTAGTGGAAAACAGAGACTCTTCGGACGTACGTCAAGCAGGAGGTCTGTAACGGGTATGTTAGCAAATAGCAGTACCAGCAAAAAGAAGCACGCACTACCGCAGGCTGCGTCGACTTCGGGGTTCCAGCGTAGGAAGTCGCTGTACGCGATGTCGTTGCTGCCGAGGCATAGTGAGCTCGAATGAAGTGAACGCGACGCGCAAGGAACATACATGCGAACAATCTCAGGGCATGTCTCGCCACTAGTGACCGTGTCTAGCTAGAACATCAGCCAATACATCGAGACAAGTTGGGTCAGAACGCACAGTACTGAGTACAGCTATATGATATGCCGGTAAGTATGATGCACTGGAGAAGAGAAGAGCCCACTCACTTGCTCCAGGTGCCAGGGGCAATGTCCGTAGGTGTGGCGGATGCAGTCGTCGAGGTGGTAGTCGTAGCGGGTGCTGTGGACGACGACACAGTAGACGTCGTGGTAGCGCTTCCCGTGCCCACGCAAAGAACCTGCCCGATCTCCAGGTCGCAGTTCGCGTCGAGCCAGGGGTTGAGCGCCTGGAGCTGTGCCGCAGTGATGCCTTCGTTGGTCTCGATCGCGGCGCAGTTGTCCCCCGAGACGACAGTGTAGAGCTTGGCGCACGCGTCACCTAGAGATAAACAGTCAGTGCGGGGTGAGTCGCGAGCAAGGAACGAAGCGGACCTCCGCCGCCGACGCAGTACGCGTAGTTGGCCTCAAGTATGGTGCATGCCGTGTTCAGCTGACGGTTCGTTGTCAGTCAGGTGCGTAAGACCATCAAGAAAAACCGCACCTCAGGGTTCCATCGCAGCAGGTCACTGAATGAGATGTTGTTCGTAGCCTCGAGCGACGAGCATGTGTCACCGGTTTCGACTGTTTCGTACGACGTGCAGTTCGTGAAAGAGCCGGCTGCGATGTTGGATGGCGCATCCCGCGCAGCGAACAGAAGTCGCTGTACGCGATGTCGTTGCTGCCGAGGCATAGTGAGCTCGAATGAAGTGAACGCGACGCGCAAGGAACATACATGCGAACAATCTCAGGGCATGTCTCGCCACTAGTGACCGTGTCTAGCTAGAACATCAGCCAATACATCGAGACAAGTTGGGTCAGAACGCACAGTACTGAGTACAGCTATATGATATGCCGGTAAGTATGATGCACTGGAGAAGAGAAGAGCCCACTCACTTGCTCCAGGTGCCAGGGGCAATGTCCGTAGGTGTGGCGGATGCAGTCGTCGAGGTGGTAGTCGTAGCGGGTGCTGTGGACGACGACACAGTAGACGTCGTGGTAGCGCTTCCCGTGCCCACGCAAAGAACCTGCCCGATCTCCAGGTCGCAGTTCGCGTCGAGCCAGGGGTTGAGCGCCTGGAGCTGTGCCGCAGTGATGCCTTCGTTGGTCTCGATCGCGGCGCAGTTGTCCCCCGAGACGACAGTGTAGAGCTTGGCGCACGCGTCACCTAGAGATAAACAGTCAGTGCGGGGTGAGTCGCGAGCAAGGAACGAAGCGGACCTCCGCCGCCGACGCAGTACGCGTAGTTGGCCTCAAGTATGGTGCATGCCGTGTTCAGCTGACGGTTCGTTGTCAGTCAGGTGCGTAAGACCATCAAGAAAAACCGCACCTCAGGGTTCCATCGCAGCAGGTCACTGAATGAGATGTTGTTCGTAGCCTCGAGCGACGAGCATGTGTCACCGGTTTCGACTGTTTCGTACGACGTGCAGTTCGTGAAAGAGCCGGCTGCGATGTTGGATGGCGCATCCCGCGCAGCGAACTTGGACCGCAGAGGGTTTGCGATAACACCGTACGCGATCGCTGCGAGGACGATGAAGGACTTGACGGCCATGACGAGGACTGTAGCGAGGTAGAGTTCTACAAGCTTGAAGGCGAGGTGAGTACCTAGGAGCTCTGCCGGAAAGTATGGTACCCTGGGCTACTTAAGTACTGTGTCGTGCATGAGTAGGCGCGCTCGTGGAGGGCCCATTGCCGCTCCATGTCGCCAAACATAGACGATGGACCGACTGAGCCCTACACTGTCCAGCTGCGGGGACAACACGACGTCAGCCAAATGTCAATCTCAGCGACATTTCCGGGCCCGAGATATCGAGTGAGTCAAGTGGAGGCAGAACACTGGTAGAGGTTCTGATCCTAAACCTATAACACGTTTGTGGATAGGCACAGAAGCAGGCGGCTGGGACAACGAAACGGCGTCGAGGACAGCGTGGGGAGGAATCGTCGGACACGTATCTGACAATGGACATACCTGTCTACTTCGACAGTGAAAGTTGATCCGCACGGGCTCGCAGGCGGCAGTAGTAGGTGGTCTACACCGCATGGCTGATCTTCTGCTTCACTCCAAGCTTGGTGTTCATACCGGCGTGTTCGTACAACTGAAGTCCAATCCCGCCGCGGCCGCAGTGCCAATTGTCCATGGTGCCTCCAGCTACCGTAGATTTGAGAACTCTGGCAGCGTCGTAGGTAGGCAAGGAGGATATTTCTGTTCGCGAGGACACGCATACGTTGAGTACAGGTAAAGCTTGGTCAAGGTATTCGACGTCGAGGTCAGTGACATTCAATTACAAGACGCATGACCAGGTCCGATATCATTGGAGGATTATGCAACTGATCTCCGCTGAATCCAAGTTGATCTCAGAAAGACTACACTTAACTCCGCCCCAATCTTATATCAATAGCATTCAAATGACTATTACATAGTCCTCTGCTCTCATCATATTCTGCGCGCCGAACTCACCAGAGAATCCCATATGTCCCCCACTTAGCTCCACGGACTGAACAACTAGGCTTCCTGGCAGCAGACCGGCATTGACGTCTTAAACAAAGTTCGAACGGACGTGTCGAACATGCTGATATGCGCCCGAGTCGTGCTCAGCGCCGACCCAAGGCTGGCAGCGGTTATTCGCGCATCCCAGCCAGGCTTCGTACGGCAGCTTGTCTAGCACAAGTGTGTCTGTTCGGGTGCTTGCGTTACAGGCACACCGACTCACTGTGTGTACATCCACGCTGAGCGAAAAGGTATGGCTTCTTGCAACTGCGTGGAACCTGACCTGATGCTCTCGTTCATCTCAAGTCCCAAAGGAAGAGAAGTTAACTCATGTACTCTTTGAGTCACATCAAGCGCTATGTATGTATGCGACATTTTCATGTTGTCGATGCCAATGCTGCCTTGTGCGACGTGCACTGCCCCTGCCTCCCTCTAACTCCTTCACTGCGCATCATCGAGTCTGGGGATACGCGTACACCCGTGGCCAAAATTCTCCGGTTGTGGTCAAGGTACATGTGTCTCACGGGCGCACGAGTCTAGAACTGCCTTGCCAAAACAAAAGTATGCTCCCTCTCGGAGTCAGTTCCAGCATATACTGTCAGACCGAGCATATACCGGCCACAGCCATGGGGACACTTCTCAAGATGGAGCTTCTACTCATAACTCAAACGATTCAATGGTTTCCTATACCGCCGGAACAGCACCTTAGCCACGCTCACCGCGGCTCTACGTGTCTTCACTTTTGATTGTACGTTCTCTTCCCTCGACCTCTTGATTGCGATGATTCAAGGCCCTCCGCCACGGGATTTGTGTCTCTGATCACAACTTGCTATCTGACGCACACCGCGCATCGCAGCAAGGACACAGCCAAATGCTTTATAGATTACCAAAAGGGACCTCCACGTCTACGTTTGATCGAAGCCTGGACCGCCACAACCATTCTCGAGCGTATTGGGTTTATGATGGGCGAGGGTAAGGCGGCGCCAACTTCGTTCGTTCGCGTCTGCATTCCCCCGGTCCAGCACGGAACACAAGCAGCAAAGTCGCACGTTCTCCAGAACGGGTCTGATGCTGGTATGTAGCGGAGGCCCTGCGGTTACGGCAGGAACGTTTCGCCCATGCTGGACCTCGCTTGCTATTCGATCACTCATGCGCGTCAGCGGCCAGAATTCATCAAGCGCGACCTCCCCTGTCGAAAGTCTTCGTGCACGAACACGAACACCAGCCGTAGGGCATTGCCCAAGCTCACTGTATTCGGATGGCATCGTACGCAGCCCATGCCACGCTGCTGCGATCATGTACCTTTGCATCCTTGCTACAGCCCCGCCGCAGGGCACCCAAGGAACCTCGCCACGAATTCCATCCCCCGCTCGTGCGCCTCCTCTGCGCCCTGCACAAACCGCACGGGCGCGAAGCCCGCGAACAGACCGTGAGGCGCGCCCTCGATCACCTCCATCTCGACCTCCACGCCCGCCCCCCGGAGTCTCTCGTACGTCGCAAGCGACTCCGCGGCAGGCACCACCGCGTCCGCGCCCCCGTGCAGCAAGAACGTCGGCGGGAAGCCGCCCAGGCCCATCTGCGTCTCCAGCAGCAACGCAGGGCGGAGGCGCGCAGGCACGGCCGCGAGCCGCGCGTCCTTGGGCAGGGCGCGCAGACCCGCGCTGACGGGCTCGCCGAGGACGTGGTCGAGGAGCGCGCCCGTGCGCCAGAACCAGCTGAGCAGCGTCAGGCGGCCGCTCGGGGCCTCCGTGGCTGGCGCGGGCTCGTTCTCCAGCAGGTGCTTCACCGCGTCCCAGCCGGGCTTGATGTCGATTGGACCTAGTACTAGTGTCGCCGCGGGTTCCTTCACCGCGAGCCAGTGGTCGCTGAGGAAGTCCCCGCCCATGGCATACAGCAAGTAGGCCGCGCGGGGCCGGGGCTCGGCGTATAGCGCTGCGGCACGCGCGGCGTAGCCCCCGCCGGAGATGCCCATCACTGCTAGTCTCTCCGGGTCGAGCTCCACGCCGAGCGGGAGATGCGCGGCGGAGAACGAGGGAGACGCCAGGAAGGCGAAGAGCGCGCGGACGTCGGCGATGATGTCTGAGCCTGTGGAGGGGTGGATGAGCCTGTGATCGGCGGAGAGGAAGATGAGGCCTTTGGCGTGGGCCGACTCTGGCGGGTGTGATTCAGTACCGTGCAGCCTGGGCGAGGGCGAGGGCGAGGGCGAGACGGACCTACGACCCAGGGGAAGTACGTATACTCGCACCGGTGACCCGCGAGCATCCCTCCGCCATGGAAGTAAACCAGTCCGCCTAGCATTCCCTCTGTGATGGAAGGAGGGACGAGTATGTCTACCTTCAGCTCGAGTGAGCCTACCTGTGAGTACGTTGCAGTGTGCATGTTAGTCCTTGGCGGCCACCATGGGCCCGCTCAACCTTACATACCTTGTCGTTGAGACACTGCGGCCCGTATTGGTTTCTCGCGCTAAGATGCCGGATGCCTGCTATGGGTATTCGAAGTCAATTATAGAGCGCATGCTCCTGGCACGCGGGCGACGGAGGAGCCATGATTGGGTACTGGGTTTAGCGTTGTGTGCGACGCGAATGGGACGCACTTATCGCTCGCCTGACTAGCCTTATTGGACACCTTCAAGAGCGTGGCTTTCAGGGAGACGGCGGGCGCTCCGTGCACGCAATAAAGTGTGGCGTCGTTCAAGGGCGGCAGTAAGCGTATACTGTATATTATCATGCGCGGCACTGTGCCATGGAAGGGTAGCGCGATAGTACAATTGAATGCCCGTGAGGAGTCACTGTCCACGAAGCGTTTGAGAGCAAACGGGAGGGCGACTTGCTGGACGTCTACTCGGATGGATCGTCAGACAAGATGGGGGATCTGCAGCGGTGCTTGGACATTGTAGGATTTGAGGAAGAGCAGATGATCCCATGGTAAGGGGGACATGATGTACAGGTAGAAGGGGTTTACATACATGTGAGGGCTTAATCGACGTCGAGCACCTCCATCGCGTCATCATCCGCACCCCGTGTGTATCGCCGGCACCAGTGGCAACTGTCGAGCTCGAGAAGCGCACCAGCCACTAGCATCTGCCCGCCCTCGCCTTCGCCTTCCATAATCCAGGTGTTCTCTTCGGAGATGTTGCGGTGTATGAAGCCCGCTTCGAAGTAGAGCTTGTGCGCTGGCGCCACATGTCAGCAGAGCAATGGGTGCAGCGAGGTGCATGCTCACTGAGAACGAGGTCGCGAAGGATGATGACCATCTCCCGCGTACTCTTGAATTGGGAGATGCGCCGCGGTTGGACCTTGACGACGTGTGGCGAGACCCGGCGGAAGTCGCTCGATGAGACTGGCTGTGACATGTCGGTGGAGCTGAAGTTGGCAGTGTTCAGTCTCTGGGTCGTGCAGGAGATGAGGGCGTGAAGCCTCTTATGTATTCGCCAGACAAGGAGGTGTTGTTGTGGCGACAGAAACAAGCGGCATCTCGCGGATCCCGCCGCCACTTGTGGCAGCCACAGAACAATGCATGGCGGCCCGTGGAACTGTACACATCGCCATTGCCACGAGACTTATGGGTCTGCGTAGATCCTCGCTAGAGAATGTGTGTATATGCTACGATTTACCGCCTCGCCGCTACCGATGATGGAGGCAATTGGGAATAACCTGGTGGCAGCGGGACCGGGCGACCCCAGTCGAGATGCTGGAGGAATTCGAGACACGCCTAGTATGAAACGTTGACATACATTTTCAGGAGAACACGAAGGAATTCCAGCCAGCAAAGAGCGAGGACGACGCTTCAAGTTGTCAGTTTGAGTTGGCTTGAAGCCTGGAGGCACTCCGGCATTACCCGAATACGAACCGTGGGACTCCCGGGCCGCCTGTAATGCAAGCAACAGCTGCCGTAAGCAACTTAATCGAATAACCGCTGCCACGGTAAGCGATGCTCGACATTCGCTCCTTGCATTACGCTGCCAGAGTTCCCAAGACCACTGCGGCCGCGGCGGGACTGGACTTCAGTTGTACGAACACGCCGGTATGAACACCAAGCTTGGAGTCAAGCAGAAGATCAGCCATGCGGTGTAGACCACTTACTGCCGCCTGCGAGCCCGTGAGGATCAACTTTCACTAGCACTGTCGAAGTAGACAGGTATGTCCATAGTCACATAAGTGTCCGCCGATTCCTCCCCACGCTGTCCTCGACGCCGTTCCGTTGTCCCAGTCATGCCCCCTGCTTTCGTGTCTATCCACAAACGTGTCACCGGTTTTGGATCGGAACCTCTGTTCTGCCTCGACTTGACTCACTCGATATTCGGGCCCGGAAATGTCGAGAGTGACGACATGCCCTTTCACGTCCGGTTGATCTCGTGTTGTCACTACAGCTCGACAGGGTAGAGTCGGCCCTTCGCCGTCTATGTTTGGCGACATGGAGCGGCAATGGGTCCTCCACGAGCGCGCCTACTCATGCGCGGCACAGTACTTAAGCAGCCCAGGGTACCATACTTTCCGGCAGAGCTCCTAGGTACTCACCTCGCGCCTACAAGCTTGTAGAACTCTACCTCCCTACAGTCCTCGTCATGGCCGTCAAGTCCTTCATCGTCCTCGCAGCGATCGCGTACGGTGTTATCGCAAACCCTCTGCGGTCCAGGTTCGCTGCGCGGGATGCGCCATCCAACATCGCAGCCGGCTCTTTCACGAACTGCACGTCGTACGAAACAGTCGAAACCGGTGACACATGCTCGTCGCTCGAGGCTACGAACAACATCTCATTCAGTGACCTGCTGCGATGGAACCCTGAGGTGCGGTTTTTCTTGATGGTCTTACGCACCTGACTGACAACGAACCGTCAGCTGAACACGGCATGCACCATACTTGAGGCCAACTACGCGTACTGCGTCGGCGGCGGAGGTCCGCTTCGTTCCTTGCTCGCGACTCACCCCGCACTGACTGTTTATCTCTAGGTGACGCGTGCGCCAAGCTCTACACTGTCGTCTCGGGGGACAACTGCGCCGCGATCGAGACCAACGAAGGCATCACTGCGGCACAGCTCCAGGCGCTCAACCCCTGGCTCGACGCGAACTGCGACCTGGAGATCGGGCAGGTTCTTTGCGTGGGCACGGGAAGCGCTACCACGACGTCTACTGTGTCGTCGTCCACAGCACCCGCTACGACTACCACCTCGACGACTGCATCCGCCACACCTACGGACATTGCCCCTGGCACCTGGAGCAAGTGAGTGGGCTCTTCTCTTCTCCAGTGCATCATACTTACCGGCATATCATATAGCTGTACTCAGTACTGTGCGTTCTGACCCAACTTGTCTCGATGTATTGGCTGATGTTCTAGCTAGACACGGTCACTAGTGGCGAGACATGCCCTGAGATTGTTCGCATGTATGTTCCTTGCGCGTCGCGTTCACTTCATTCGAGCTCACTATGCCTCGGCAGCAACGACATCGCGTACAGCGACTTCTTACGCTGGAACCCCGAAGTCGACGCAGCCTGCGATAGTGCGTGCTTCTGTTTGCTGGTCCTGCTCTTCGCTAACATACCCGTTACAGACCTCCTGCTCGACGTACGTCCGAAGAGTCTCTGTTCTCCGCCAGCGCGTTCACTCACTGGCTGTACACAGGCATACTGCGTCAAGGACTCGCCGGCGTGCACGGATATCTACACTGTAGTCAGCGGCGACTACTGCGCGAAGATCGAGTCCAACTTCAACCTCACTTCGACTCAGCTCTACAACCTGAACCCTTGGCTCGACTCCGCGTGCGGTAAGTACTGCTCCTATCTTTCCCTGTCGGATTCGCTGATACAAGCTGATGATGACATTCCGAACAGACTTGGACCCCGGCGAGAACCTTTGCGTTGGGCAGATCCAGTAAGCTGACCGCGAGAAGGGTAGCCGTCTTTTGCAGGGAATCAAGAGCTTGTTAGTGCGGAGAGAAATATCGGGTCTATGGGGATTTTGTTTTGTGAAATACATGACATGCATGCCGTGGGCAAATGAGGGCGGTCAGAGTAAGCATATGAATGCTGTGCGGCCGATCATGTTGCGGCGTTTCTGGTAGCCCGTGGCACCCTACACACAGCCATGGCCGCGATGTCCACGAGTGGGAGTGCCATGCGCGGACCCTCGTTAGGGAGAATGCGGTGTGTAAGCTCTGATGATTTAGTGGGAATCACCTGGCGGCAGCGGCTCCTGGCTGGCATGGGCGACCCTAGTCACATCAGAGGCGACACTCCTGGCATAAAATGGCGACATATGTTTTCGAGAGAACACGGAGGATATTCAGGTAGCAAAGATTGAGGACGACTCTTCAAGTTGGCAGTTTGCGGCCGTTTGAACTTGGAGGAAAGCTTGCAGGCCTAGGCGCCTTGTGGGCACCTCGGCATTCCCCGAATACGAACCGTGTGACCTTTGGGCCGAGTTGTCCTCGAGCTCCTCTAGGCTCCTCCTCCACAACCAGCTGCCCGCCGGCTATTGTCCGAACAACGTGAGTGTAAGGCGGCGTACTCAAAGAACGCTAGCAAACACATATTTTGCTTGCCTGGATTCGCCGGTTCACGAGAGCAGCACTTTCTGGCAAGGTACGACTCCTATATTCCTCTCGTTTCAGCTAGTATGTGACCATGATCTTGGAGCCCTACTGTCCCGTCTCAGCAAGTTAATGTTTGGGCTCCGTAGCAGATCAGCAGCCTCAGATTTGACTCTACAACGCCCAGCCGTCACGCATCGCAACACATACGGTCAGCAAGGCTAATATTTTCTTGGCGTATATGTACTACCACGCTAACCCGCAGCGGCGACGGCTGCTTTCCTGTTCGTAAAGCTTCTCGTGGTTCAGATTTCGGATGTCTTCGATATTCGATGTCCCTTCGTCCTTCACCATATCAGTAGACTCGCCGTGCAAAGACTTTCTCAGTGACATGCTTGACAACCCAGCTGGAAACGGCCTCGGGTCTCTACAAGAACTCAAGATCGAGCACGTTCATATGTCGGCTTGCGAGTGTCCTCACTCAGGCACCGAACCTGCGCGCGTTGACTGTGTTGCAGTTGGAGGAGCATCCCAAGGAGAAGGGATCGCCCCTCGCCGACGCCATCGCGAACCTCCGCGACCTGCACTCGCTCAAGTTGCACTGTATCGGCGAGAACGGCTTCGGGCTCTGCCGCCGCTTGGCCTGCCGACCTGACGTGGTCTGCCTCGCAGGGCAGATCTCGATTTGGATGGACGCGCTGCAGGGTACGATGGTCCACTTCGCCGTGGACCGTGCCGCTCTGCTCGGGCTTCCCGTCTTCCAGCGCGCGTCCGTGGTCGTTCTCGACGGCTTCTCCTTCCTCCCGGGGGACGGATCCGAACGACCATCGCCTCGGGCACCAACCGACCCCTACCCCTGGCTCGACACGCACACGCTTTCCCTCACGAACATGGATCCGCTCGCGGTTGCGGCGATGTGCCCGAACCTGACGCGCCTCCACCTGGGGTACTTCTGCCCCGAGGACGACTACTTCGAGCCGTTCGTCGACGCCAGGGAGTCCCCGTACAGCACGGACGCTATGGGACGCGCCCTTGGCATCCAGCTCCGGGCCCTCGATATCTATGTAGATGATGAGGAGTCCATGCCGCCCCGGGCCGTCCCTGTGACGATGCGCGCGATGCGCCCGGTCGTCCTCTCGGTACGGAGGCCCGCGGAGGCCACCCCGCTCTGGGCAGAGCTTGCGTGCACGCTCCAGGACGCGGACTCGCGCACGCGCTACCTCGACGTGCTGCTCCTCCGCGGTGATCAGCCCATGACATATTCGATGGAAACCAATGGCCGCCTCATCATCAGGCCCCCCTCGCACGAGTCCACAACAATGGCTGGTGCGTGCGCCTCCGGGCGCGGAGCTGCCCGCACTGGCTGACTGCTTCGCGTAGGACAAGTGCCTGCCGCTCCTGGGCAGTGGCGGTCTGGTGTGCCTCCGCCTTTGCCTCTGCGGACGCAGGATGTTCGGTAGAATCACCCGTGCGGAGTATGCCGAGGCGGCTGCACGCGGCGCGGACCCGCTGGACGGTAGCGGGTGGGAGGGGATCCGGGAGGCGGCGCCGCAGATGATCGCACGAGCACTCCCAACCCTCCGCTATGTCGCCGTCGCGTCTGGGTACATGGTTAAGGACCCCGTTGGCTCCGGCGGCGCTGTCTTCGCTGGGGAGACGCGGTGGTGGGGCGTCACGACGGGCGGTGCGCTTCAGCTAGCTGAGATGGACGAGGGCGAAGGCGCCAGGATAGATTCCTATCTGCGTAGCGAGGCCTTCGCGGAAGCCCTGCAGTTCCCGCCGTCGGAGCCGGATGAGTAGCGGCTCATCATTGCAGTGCACAACTTCATAGCTCAGCATGGAAGGGACCATGGCACACTTCGCGCCGCAGGCATGTTGTGACGCGTCCCGGACCCTGTCTGCACTTTGAGAGAAGTGTAGCCCAGGTGGAGCCGTCGACGTTCAAGTTGCAAGTTCAATCTGAGTAGTATGTGATAGTGGCTAACTTCCTCCTCCCGTATACATCGTTCTGACATGATACGTCGACCCTAATTGTCATCGTGTACTGCAACTCGGAAACTCTATTCGTACGTCGACCTCCAATCTGCCCACATGGGATACGAGGACGCATTCGACTTCAGACTCTGCCACGACTAAGTGAGTACGCCCGCGCACACAGTGCTCAACTTTGCGGAGAGCACAATCCCAACGCTCGATAGTCGTGTCGACCAGGTGCTGATCAGCCCTCGGTAATCTCCTCCGCGCACGCGGGTACCTGGGCGGGCTCAGACCGCGTGAATGAAGACGGGCCTGGGTGCGCTTGGACGGGGACGGGTTCTGGGCGCGTGCGCTGTGGGAGAGGAGCGGGCATGCCCCCCCGGTCCCGCGCCCACCTACACTGAGGGGAGGGAGACTCGAGGGGGGGGGGGGGGGGGGGGGGGGGG
>MPVS01000228.1:83272-104314 GCA_001931775.1 Fomitopsis pinicola
GGGGGGGGGGGGGGGGAGTGGGTGCTCTTGGCGACGCGGGTGAGGCGGGGTTGCGGATGTGGGACGGGGCCTTTGAGCGGGGGTTGCGCGTGTCGTACTGTGCTGGTCATGAGGAGGGGGAGGTGGTGGTGGGCTGTGCGATGGGATGCGCTGGTGGCGCGGTCCTTGGTTCGCTTTCGGCCGTGCCCGTGCGCGGTGCGTGCCAGCCCAAGCTTTCGCGACTCGCGTTTAGAGTTTCGGGGAGAAAGAAGACGGTAGGCTGGAGCAGACGAGGGTCGATGCGGCGCGTGGGCCAGGTCCCGTATGGTACTCACGGTTGACCAGCCCGAGGATGGGTGCGCTCCATGCCGTGCTGTTCAAGATTTGCCACTAGTGCGAAGCCTGTCGTGGCGTCGATGACTATCCCAGTGTGTCTGGGATGACGCGGTCAGCTATTCATTGCAGGGGAGGTACCGCGCAAGGGGTCAACTTGAGGGCGCGCTGACGTGATCAAGCGCGTCAGAGGGTGCAACCACTGGCAATGGATGCGCGTAACGGGGACATCGTCATCAGCACACTGGCTCACCATGATCCAGGCAGCACGGCGCATCGCATGTTCTTTTGTGTCTGCCTACTCAGTGAGAGCGAGGTTCGTGGGATTGATTTCGATAAGAACAACATCGGTCGCCGTGCTGCTGTGAAAGTGGATGTGCAGGCCAGTTGTGGACGCTGAGCTAGAGCGGAGACGCAGCCGTACTAGCGGGGGTCGTACAGAGCGCGGTGCTCTCTTGGGAGGTAGGTGCGAGTCAACAAGGCAGGTAGGTTAGGTGCCTTGAGAGCGTGGTACCATGTGGAGACGCCAGCGTTGTGTGGCGTGCCAGCTAGGCGCGTCGGTAGCCAGAGAGATCGGCGTCGCCGCCCGGTAATACCAATCGCGCGCACTTGGAGCCGTCGATGTCGAGGATGACGTCATACGTGTGGGACGGTGAAGGCGATGGAGACTGGGCCGAGGTGGGGGCAATATGCCGGCGGCCATGGTTCGCGCGAGATGCAAGAGATCGGACTGTACGAGGCGGTGCGGCTGGACGCGGACCGTATACCCACGGCGGAGCGAGTGGAGAATACTTCAGCTTGAGAGCACGAAGCTATGCAGAGAGGAGAGGCGACAGGAGGCGACAGTACGCGGCTCAGACACCGTGAGAAAGACGGAGGACGACCTCCCTCACGAGTCTGCTCTCACCGTCGTCTTCACTGCGAGCCTCTGCCCTCCCTTCCCCTGCCGCCATGTCGTGGACGACTCTAAGTAGCAGCGGTCCTTGTCCTGAACACCCGAACCCTCCCCCCTAGCGCGTCCCCCGACAACCTACCACAGATTGCGTGCAGCCTTCCCTAGCGCTGCCCTCGCGCGTGTGCTTTCTCTGATCCGGCGACGCTTCACTCGCGCTCGCCAGGTTCGGGCTCGATGATGACTCGGAGGATCCAGCTTCGGCGTCGTGGCTGTGATGGGAAGGTTCCGTGGCGAGCGGGTCGTTCGCTGGCAATCAGCACTACCACATGCTTGCGCACCACTGTCGCCGCATGCATATGTTCTGGCTACCGCCACGTCCCCGGGCCCGGCGTATGCGCTCCGCTCCGCCAGATGCCGCGACGAGTGCTGTGGCTGCGAGCGACAGGTCGATCCGTGTCGTCCTGCGCAGACATGCTCGATCGGTGCTGCGAACTGTTGCGTACAGCGCGCCGTGGTCGCACATGGCATTCGAATGGCAATTTCGATGCTTCGCTGATACCAGCCGGCAACTTCTGAACCCGGCCGTCGGACGCGCGTCATCTTCATGTGTTGTTGCCACTGTCGGGGAAGTGGCAGTCATATGACAAGTCTATCCCCCCGCCCTAAGACTACCCGCCACTGACGCTCCGTCTCGCCGCCCTGCGCATCTACGCGGGCAGACGATTCCGCATGTCTGCTTCAAGGACCTTCAAGTTGACTTTGGGCCCCACCTGCGCACACCTCATCCGTACCCGCTGCCGTGTACCACCACGCCAGCGGCTACGTCGCGAGCGCGACGGCCCATCCAAGAATCCTGTAACCCAGTCCATGGAAGGCGCGACACGCTTGCTGACCGGAACATCCCTCAGAGAGACTGCGCACTCGCCCGTGGCTGGCTCTTCATCCCCGCCCTCCAGCATCGTCTACCCCAGCACGCTCCTCGATGACGTCAACGCCATTTTCGCCTGCCTGCCCCCGCTTCTCTGCGACGCACCAGGCTCCCGCCTTCGACACCGTGCATCCCCGTCCCGCCCCCCCCACAGGCGCGCCCCCGCCCTCTTCCGCTGCATGCTCGCGGACGCCTGGGTGCGAATCCCGTCCCTCCGCCACTGATCGTGGAGGCACCGGCAGCGAGCCGGCAGGACGGGACGAGGGCGGACGAGACGACTACGGCAGGCCCCGCCTCCTGCCAGTGGGGTACTGGTGGCGCACCGGCGAGATGTATGACTACCTCTTTGAGGTTTGGGGCAAGGGGTCTTGATGCAGTGCTGGATTCGCTGGTCGATGCCGGAGGGCTCGCGGCCGTCCACGGGCTGGATGCCTGTATTGCGTTGGACAATCTCGATCTAACACTTCATTCGCGTGACTTCCGTAATATACAGTCGTTCCGCATGTACTTAGCTCTAGCGCGTTTGCAACCACTGCGGTCGGTTGCTTTAACATCGGGATAAACGTATACTCTGACCGCCCCTTCTCTCGAGGTCAGCTCACTGGATCTGCCCAACGCAAAGGTTCTCGCCCGCCTCCAAGTCTGTGTGGAATGTCATTGTAAGCTTGTATCAGAATATACGATAGGCGAAGAGAGAAGCATTGCTTACCGCACGCGGAGCTGAGCCAAGGGTTCAGGTCGTAGAGCTGAGTGGACGTCAGGTTGAAGTTGGACTCGATCTTCGCGCAGTAGTCGCCACTAGCTACGTTGTAAACGTGCGTGCACGCCGGCGCGTCTTTGACACAGTATGCCTGTGTGCAGCCAGTGTGAGCGGGCGCGCTACCGGAGGAGGGAAACTCAGTGTGGACGTGCCTCGAGCCCGAGGTCTATAACAGGTATGTCAGCGAAGAGGTGTACCAGCAGCTTGAACGGAGGCACGCACTATCGCAGGCCACGTTGACCCCGGGGTTCCAGCGCAAGAAGTCGCTGCACGCGATGTTGCTGCGGCTGCCGACGCAGTGGGCTCTGGGAAGACGTAGAATAGATAACGAAGGAACATACGTGCTAACGATCTCGGGGCATGACTCGCCACTCGAGACAGTGTCTAGCCGAAACGTCAGCCAACGGGTCGGGACGAATCGTGCCGGAACGCACAGTACTTAGTACAGCTGTGTGATGTGCTGGTCGGCGCGGTACATTGGAGAGGAGGAGAGCCCGCCCACTTGCTCGAGGTGCCGGGGGCGATGCTTGTAGGCATGGGGGCTGCAGTCGTCGAGGAGGCAGTTGGAGCGCCTGCTGTGTACGAGGTGTCGAGGGCAGCCGTCGTGGACGTCTCCATATCAGATGATGTGAACGACGGTGCAGCGGACGCCGCGGTCGTGCTTCCCGTGCCTACGCACAGAACCTGGCCGGCCGCCAGGTCGCAGTTCGTGTCGAGCCAGGGAGTGATGCCTTCGTTCGTCTCGATGGCGTCGCAGTAATCCCCCGAGCGGACAGCGTAGAGCTTGGGACACGCGTCACCTAGAGACGAAAAGTCAGTGAGGGATAATCCAGGGACAATGAGACAAGCGCACCGCCGCCACTGACGCAATACGCATATTTGGCCTCAAGTAACGTGCACACTGTGTTAAGGTGACGGTTCGTTGTCAGCTACTAGTACGTGCGTAAGACCACCAAGGGGAACGCACCTTCAAGTTAGGCTTCCGTCCCATCAGGTCGCTGTACGAAATGTTGTTCGTAGTCTCGAGCGACGAGCATGTGCCGCCGCTTCGACTGTTTCGTACGTCGTGCAGTTTGTGAAAGAGCCGGCTGCGATGTTCGAGGTACCTAGCAACTCTGCCGGAAAGTATGTACTGTGCCGTGCATAAGTAAGCGCGCTCGTGGGGGACTCATTGCCGCTCCATGTTGCCGACTCGACCCCTACCATGTCTAGCTGCCATTACACTCGACATTTCCGGGCTTAGAATGCCGAGAGAATAACAGAGGGTTTGATCCAGAACCAATGGAACCCTTTGAATGGTCACAAGAGCGGGCGGCATGACTGGAACAACGCAAGTCGAGGACAGGCGGCGTAGGAAATCAGCGGAAACGTATGTACCAAAGGACATGTCACATACCTGTCTGATTCGAGAGTGGAAGTTGATTCGCACGAGTACTATGAGGAAGTAGGTATTCCATACTGCATTTCTAATCTACTGCTTGACTCGAAGCTTGATGTTCATACCGGCGTATCATACAGCTCGAACTTCGAGTTCGTTCAGCCTGAGCATGAAGCCTAATCCGCCGCGGCTGTGGTCCGTGGTTGCCTGAAGATGCCGTAGACTCGAGAATTCAGGCAACGTCGTGGGGAAGCAAGTGCATACCTCTGTTTGTGTACGACAATTTCTGCACATCATACTAATGCATGAATCCCGTTATACTTACTTTCAAGGTATTCGACGTCGATGCTGCGGACAAGATCGCCATCACTGGGGCATTAGATATTGTGTGACTCAACCAATCTCCGCTGATTCGGAGTTAATCTCGAAAAGGTTCCATCTAACTCCGCCATGATTTCACATAAGTGGCCCATGCTTCGACTAGTACCCTGCCCACAACTTGTTCACGCCGTACTCTGAATCGACGAACCAGAGCATCTCCCATATGTATCCCTCACTTGGCTTCACATACTGAATAATTGAGCTTTCTGGAGACCGGTACTCACGTCTTATCAAAGTTCCAACGGATGTGTCGAACGTGCTGATACGCGCTGACTCGGGGTATACCACGAAGAACCATGGCGGACGCTCTTCAATATGGAGCAACTCATTATTAGCTTCAACGACTCAATTATTCCTTAGACTGAAGGCCCAGCTGACTGCGGCTCTGTGCGTCTTCGCTTCTACTGGTATGTCCTCTTCCCTTCGCCTCTACGCTCTTCTTGATTGCAACGATTCAGGACATTGCGCTACGGTGTTTGTCTCTCATAACGACGTACTATCTGACGTACACCAGGGACGCAGTCGGATTTCTCCCAGGTTACCAAGACTGTCACCCACATCTCTGTTTTGGACCGCCATACCCGTTCTCGACCGATGGTAAGGCAGCGCCCAATACATGAATCCGCATTTGCATTCTCCGACCCAGGACGGGACATAACAGCGAAGTCGCACGTTCTCGAGAACGGGTCTGCCGATGCACGACTTTGCTTGCCATTCGATCACTCATGCGCGTTGAGCCAGTCACCAAATTTATCGACCTCCCTCGTTGAATGTCGTCGTACACGAACATCGGCCGTATGGCATTGCCCAAGCTCACTGTATTTGGATGACGTCGTACGCAGCCCATCCACGCTGAGATCATGTATAATCGCAGTGGTTGCCATAGCCTCGCTGCAGGGCACCCAAGAAACCTCGCCATGAACTCCATCCCCCGCTCGTGCGCCTCCTCCTCCCCCTTCACGAACCGCACGGGCGCGTAGCCTGCGAACAGACCGTGAGCTACGCCCTCTGCCAACCTCCAACTCGACCTCCACGCCTGCCTCCCGGAGTCTCTGGTACGTCGCACGCTACTCCGCGATGGGCACCACCAGGTCGGCTCACCAGTGCAGCAATATCGTCGGCGGGAAGCCGCAGCCGATCTGCGCTCCGAGAGCAAGGCAGAGTGGAGGCGCGCGGGCACGGCCGCGGGCCGTGCATTGGCAGGGCCAGCCGATACGCGCAGATGAGCTCGCCGAGGGCGTGGTCGAGGAGCGCGTCTGTGCGCCAGAACTCACCGGCGAGATGTTTGACTACCTACTGGGGGAGGGGTCTTGCTACGGTGCTGAACTCGCTGGTCGATGAGGATTGCCTCCCGGCCGTCAACAAGCTGGATGCGTCTGTAGATGGTGCATTCCCACCGACGTTCTTTGTTCATGGCGGTGCGGATTGGGTGGTCCCTAAATCACAGAGTGTTCATGAACGACTTCGAGAGCTTAGTGGGAAGACGGATATTGTGCTCATCTCTAGAGGCGCACACGGCCTATGATGAACGTAGTACCACCTGAGACGATGCTTGAGGCACTGGTGGTATACGAACGGGGAATGGAAGTCATCGAGAGAGATTATGTCGAAGGGACTCCAGTGGAGAATAAGCTTCCGTCTGCAGAACTTGTATTCGTCTTCGTGCTGTTAAGGGTGCCTCATGTGTCTTGTCGAGCGGGCGGTGTGTGTACATGAAACACGGCTATATTCGAATTGCTCACAAGAAACCAAACACGGTAGCTAGGCAGACTAACGAAACACATCAATCAGGTATCAGTTACAAGGACATGGAATCACATCAGTTCCTCACACCGGCAGCCGCACTTTCTTCCTCCGAGTCCTCGTTGATCTCACGAATTGCATCAAAGATCTCTCCCAGAGCGACCCACCCAAAGCTCTGCCCGCCAAACCACCGCGAGAGCGTGCACGACATCCTATACGCCGCCCATGCCAATTTGAGGTGGTCCCGCGACGTTATCTGGCCGCCGCGCGACAGCTCCGCGCAGACGCCATTCACGAGCGTCGCCGTCTGCTCGCGCATCTTCGCGGTCATGTCCGTGCGCTTGCCCGCCTGCGCGCACTTCGCCGCGATCGTCCCGACGACGGCCTCCTCCTCCGAGAGCATGCACGAGCGCGACGCCGAGACGGCGTGTGCAGCGCAGATCCCGCGCAGTCGCGACGCATACGCCGCGAAAATACTCCAGATCGTGGTGACCGTCCTCTCACTGGGGGTGTAGGACGGTAGGTACCGGCGCACTTCGTCCACGACGGGCTGGAGCAGCGCGACGTGGGTAAGGGGTGCACCCCGTATGTCTGCGAGCACCTGCTCGAGGGTGATTCCGCCCTCTTCGTCTATCTCCGGTAATTCAAAGTAGGAGGATTCAGTGTTCCGCTCCACCTGGTCCGGTAGATCGATGGCACGGAACAGTCTACCGAGAGCGCTGGTGCTCTTGTAGTACTGAGGTGGACGGCCGAGCGTTGTCTCGGGCTTGTACCAATCCGGCTTCTCACGTACACGGCTCTGTATCGGTCTCACTTTGTTGATGTTCACTGGTAGGCCCGTCTTCGGATAGTCGACGGCGGCATTGTACAACTCGGCGAGTCGGTGGCAGTCAGAGTCGAAAATGCCTACCTTGTCGGACAGTGTCAACCAAGTGGAGGCGATAATGCCGACGTTCTAATGAAGTGTCTGCTTAGTACCTCTGGGAAAAGGAAGCCTAAAACACTGCACGCACATCACTAATGATGAATTCGGCAATGAAATCGGCGACGTCTTTCATTTCGCTAGGACGTAGAAGATAGTTGCGTTCTGCAGCAGTGTAGGATGCAGGCTTGTTTTGTACAGGAGGCAGTAGATCTTGTGGCACAGTGGTCACGTTGTACATGTCGCCATCCAGATCGCCTCCGCCAAAGTACGACGGCAAAGGTCTGTCACCTGCATTATGAGAGGTTATGTCTCAGAACCACTGCTGTGGAGCGGGGACGCACCTTTGGTCGGAAACACGATGCAGTTCTTCAGCTGTCCCAGAGCAAGATCCGACCCCTCCGGAGGCTTCCCGATGGCACGGACGACCTGGATGTCACCCGGATGAATTGCAGGCGAGCGCGTAACCAAGGCGGGCCCTTCAAGGTAAGTCTCGTGCCCGTCGTGTGTTAGCACGCGAGCATAGATCTCCCCTTCCCGTAGCTGACCATGCTTATCCGCGACGCCCACTAGTGTCCACCCGCCGGGAACTGGGATGCGTGCGTGGTACTTGAGCTCGCGCAGAACATGGTATACCGCGAAGGTTAACATGTGCGACCAGAAAGCATTTCCGGATAACGAGGCGAGAGGTACGCCCAGCTTGTGGAGGCGGAGGATGGTAGACGGCAGCCTGAATGAGTTCCCGAGGCCGTACTTATCCAGCAGCCACCCTGAGTTCGCCAGCGACTCCGTGAGCGCATGCGCTGCGCGCACTTCGCTATCCTGCAACCTCTGGAAGACCTTGTACGGTACACCGAGGCCCTCGAGCAGCATAATCATAGGGCGGTTGAGGTAGAAAGGTGACGGCTCCTCGAAGAGCTGCGCGATCTCCATGCGGTTGGATGGCGCGTTGAACTTGACCATCGACTTTGGTAGCTGTATTTTACGGCCCTCGAGACGATGGTCGACGTGCAGCATGCCTTTGGACCCGGCGATCCGCACCTGCATGACGCGCGGGATCTCACCGTCATGCATGCGCCACGCCCGCCTGACGCGGCTCTTCGAACGCTGGTCTGCCGCGATGTCTCGGGCGACTTGCATAGACATCGTACCGTTCCCATCTGTGAACGAGTACGTCCCCGTGCTGTCCATGATGTCGTCGATGATCTCCATGTCCTCAACCGCCACCGTAATCGAGGATTCCGTGGCGCTGAACGCCTGGGAGATGCGAGCGGCATAGCGTGCAGGGCAGTAGATGAGCCGGGGATCATAGGGGTTATCTGCAAAGTTCCCTAGTCCGGCAATGATAGCGGCTGCGTCGATGATGCGGCCGTCGCTCGCCCTGAAGGGTCGCATGAACCAAACGGAGTGGCTCTTCAGGGCAGATTGGGAGTAGCCGAGGAATTGGAAGCGCTTCCCTGCGACGGTCACACCATCAAGGAGGAAGCGTTTTACGCGCCTCTCGACGAGTTCCTTGAGGTCGATCTCCGAGTCGAAGCGATATGCGAGCCGGTTGTCGTCGGTGAAGTGGACACGGAGAAAGCAATCCCTGTTGTCCCAATGCTGACGAATGATGCGATTGCTGCGCTCGACGAAGGGGCCCTCGAGGATCATCGAGCTAGCGGTGATGCAGAGGTGGTTACAATAGAAGAGGTCGGGATGCGGCATCGTCTGGCGGCCTCTGAGCTGATGAACAGAGGTGACGAGCAGAGTCCTTGTCGTATTCTCGTCCACCTCCACTCCGTCGCCGTACCAGACCCGGGCTTCTAGTCGTGACCTGAGATCTGCAAGGAGCAAGCTCGCTAGGTCCGCACCCAGCCGCGATACCACGTCGTCGACAACGGGGCGAATAACGTCTACGACTTCCTTGACGTGTGTGAGCCACTGCGAAATTATGGCCTCCACTTGGAAAGCGACGGCAAAGCCAAGCGTAGCTGCCCACTGTTTATATGTCTCGCGCACCGCCTCGGAAAAGAGACCGCGATGAACGATGGGTGGCGGCGATGCGTCGACTTGAAGTCGGGCCGCGCGACACAGTCGTCGGAAGACTGCAATATCAGATGTAGATCTGCAGACCAGACGGATAGCAATCGACGTGGACTGCGCAATGGGTAGGTGAGTGTCGTCAAACCCTGCCTTCCGCCTTCGGACTACTTTGCGTCCCGAGAAGAGGCTGTGAAATCTCATAGACAGGGCGCTAAGACGTGGGTCACGGTCAACGAGATGTACGGGATCAGGTGGGCTCGTCTCGAACGACGGGGGATAGTTGAGGTAGAAGAAGATACTAGGCTCGCCTGACTGATCGGGGCTTGCAGCGGCCCAATACACTTGTGTAAGGCGCACAGCCATAACGGTAGTACCGGCAGGGCTATTGACCTTTAATTGGAATTGTCTACGCTCCTCGTCGTATGAGAGCTCCGCAGAGGCCTGAGCGGAAAACCTCTTCTCCCATTCTACGGAGTATTGCTCGTCAGTGCAATACCACCCGAACTGGAGGCGTTCCACGGGTATGGCTGAGCGAGTCGGCTGTGGCCCAACGGTGGGAGGAATATAGGAGGAGGAGGAGGAGATATAGGGGTGCTCTCGTATAGCCTTGAGGACGCGACGGTTAGGAGCGCGCTTGCCACGCTCGAAATGTATAGCGCCAAAGATGTCCACCCCAGCCCGCGCATCGTTTCCGTAGTCCCTCAGGAATTGCTCGCCGACCAACTCGGTGGGAACGGTGATGATCCCCGTCTTCGTACCGCTCTTGGTATGCCTGCGGTGTATACGGACGTCGAAGTTGAGCGGCCTAGGGTCGGAGAGAGAGTAGGTCGGACTATGGAAGACGCTCGCGAGCAGTTCTTTCAGCTGGGTCTGTTCCATGCTGAAAGGAATACCTCGCATGAATACCTCCATGGCGACCGTAGAGTGCGGCAAAAGAGCGATGTACCCCGAGAGACCGCGTAATGACCTGTACTATTATATACGTGTAAGACCAAAGACAGATGGTGGGCCCGGACTCACAAAGCAGCTTATCGGTTTATCAGCCGCCGTGATACAGTTACGATAGCTGTCTGTCGTGCCTCGGAAGCAACGACTAGGGCCTCTCAAGGCGTATCTACATCCCACAGTAGGTATGACATCATGCGAATGCTAGTTCTTCCCAAACCTAACACATCGACTGGCCTTGTGAACGCTCATAAACGGTCAAACTGTCCCGAGCACTTACCGTAATGGAGATGAGGGTCGCGCATCCAGGAGGAATTCGTCCATTGACAATGCGAATTCGCCGACTGTATAGCAACGAGCTGGACCTGCTATGTGCACAGAAACCCATTGGAATTCGAACGCAGAGAGCGTGTCGGGCTAATGCCGTCGTAACGCACGTATTCAGTGACGCAAGGAAACCGGAATCAGGGCACTCGGTGACTAAAGATAGCGTACTCACGCTACTTGTCAATGATTCGCCTCTGGCACTCGTCGGCCGGCATATTTGCGCACTGCGTGATATGGCCTTGTGCTGTGTGATGCAATAGAACGGCTGCTGGCTACCAGCTCTCGAATGCATGACGTCGCTCTCAGGCTGTGCACGCAACTGAGGAAGTGCTGTACCATTTGAACCTAATCGGACACGTTCAGTGGTGTGAAGAGAAGGTGTGGAGTACTCACCAAACGAAGGCCGCTTCCTGAAGATGCAGCGACGCTGCCTGGGAATGCTCCGACGTGGCCCTCGTCGCCCGGGCCCAGATGCGCCCAGTATCGGTCCAGCGTGATATGATAGAAGGGATATCGGGCAATACTAGGCAAAGTCGTCAACAACTTTAAATGAGGTTCACGGCGGAGGCTAGGACAATCTGGTCGATTTCCCGTGCACGAAAGTGATAGAAGGCGGCGGTGGGCATTCACGCGCTGCCAGGTCTCACTGTCATCCAGAAGGATGACTCGCATACTTACATCTTCGAGTGCACGACCTTCAGACAAGTGTAACAGCAGTAGACCAGACAACACCCACTCACCGTCATACTGGTATCCCGAAGTCACTTCGTTCAATAGAGGCTACTCTTCAAACTTGAAGCCGCTTTCTGGCCAGATGCCCCGGGCACATGGAGGCCACGCGATACCATAGTCGTATTTCAGACGGACGGCTCCTCTCAGAAACAACATTCTGCTCAGCAGCACGGCGATGGAGGTACAACTTCGAGGCTATGCAACCCACTGGCAGTTGAAGTTGCGGCGACTCGGATAGGCCAAAGGTGTGGCGCCTCATGTTGTGCCTTGTTTGCGACACAGACCATATGTTGGAACAGCCATCTCGGTCTCTCCTTCCCGCGCCTGCTGCACGGTGTTCACCGTATTACTTCGCTGTGCGCGCTGCTTAGTGAATATAGATGAGGTCACATTCCTTCCCTCGAAACCAGCATTTCGCGTCACAGAACTGCACTGGCACACTCAGGCTGGCACCTCTCACGCCTGTATACTTACTCGTCACGGTGATGCGAGACTCCTCCACTAGGCTGGCAGATGCACTCCTACATGACGGTGCACTGCCGTAGCCTCCCCACCTCCTGGTTGTAAGCATGCTACTACAGCATCTTGACTGTGCGTGTCGCAACTCACAGTTTCCCGGCTGGCAGTGGGACCATCCGCATTGTGTCAGATTGGCGCCTCCCCCACGGCCGCAGTGAGACCCGAGAATCCTACTGGATGCAGAGCCCGCCGACACACATCGGTTCGCCTTTCTTCACAGGGATCACAGCTCGACCCCAGGCTCCTAGAACCAGCCGGCCTATAGCGTTCTCGTTCGCTCTCAGTTGATATCCCCTGTGCTCAGTGTCGATATAGTGAATTGACCAAAAATGGCAACTTATGATTATTAGTCAGAATGTTTGTATTTGTGAGCTCCTTCCGTTTTGGGTCTGAACAAGGCGAAGAGAACGCTATAGGACGGCTGGCCAAACTGGCACGCCGAGGTCTCCCCGAGGGTATCCTAGCGCCAGTCTCCCCTGCGGAAAACGCGAGGGCAAGTACGGTACCCCTACACTAGGGCTTATTTATCGAAGGACGGCTACCCAGATTACAAGCCTCGCTCAGCCACCGCCACCGTTGCCACCGCGTCGGCAAGCTCTGACGGCTGAGATTTCCTAGCTGGCTGCTTTCGAGGAGCTAGCATGACTTGCGTACTTCTATGCCGTAATATTACAACATTTGAGGGTAACAATAGTTCTTCCGGGATGATTGCGAAGGTATTCGGCGACATGCTGCTACAATGCGGCCCTGTGCAGACTTCGACACGAGGCTGCATTCGATGATATATACCGGACAAGTGCCACGTACGACGCGAGTGAATCCTCGCAATGCTACCAACCTCCTACATCAATGTGGCCCTTAACCACCTCCGAGACTGCGGGATCTCACCTTCGGCACTCTTTATCTCCCTCCTCAGCAACCCTGAGCTCCTGTCCGGTGACGCCGTCTCCGACATTAGGGAACACCTCGACATGATCTTGACAGCCTGCAAGCAGAACAGCCGCCTCCGCGATCTGACGCTCGCTTGGGCGAGTGCGGCCATGACCGACATCTGCATGGCAGAAATCAACACGCTCACGAACAAAGCTGCCGGCATGCACTTCAATGCGCGCCGGGCTACCTGTGAGAAACTGGAGGAGTTTGACCTAGTCGAGATAGTGGCGAAAATGCGCACCCACGCACCATATCTATGGCAATTCTTGCGGCGCTGTCTCGAAGCCAGACCTACTTTCGCCAGGCGACGAAAGGCCCGGCGCAGGCGGCAGCGGGTGGTACGACCAGCGCACGTCACAAAGCCGGGTGACAGGCCTGGTACTGAGAGAGCCGCAGGGGTGACAGCGGTGGCTATCTCCGCCGTGGAGGAAAGTGACGACGACCTGTGGGCGCCGTTCGGCGAGCTCGCTGCAAGTGACATTCCGATGGAGGTCGATGACGTCGATCCTGCCAGTGGCACTTCCAGTCGCGGGCTTGCTGATGCGGGTGGTGACGAGTCGGAGAGCGAGAGAGAATACTGGGAGGATATGGAACCACTCCCTCTGCCAGAGGATCCTGATGATGCAGATGAGCATATCGCGGACTCAGAGGAGAGCAGTGACAGATGGGAATACGTACTGGGGATGGTAGGCTGCTATTGTTTGCTTGGTCATAGCAGCAACTGATATATCATTTCTCGTCGCGCAGAAACAAGCGGTCTGCATTGCCATTCTTGCGCAGAGCACCCACCAGCGCTGCAATGCGCTTCAGAGCGTCATCGGGATGTTCTTGCACTCATGCAGGGCGCCCGAAGCGACGGTCGAATTGTTGTCGCGTGTCGGCCTATCGATATCGCGCTCAGCGATCGACGACGCTGTGAGCAGTTTGTCAAGAGAATCTGCGCGGGAGATGAAGACGCTTGGACGCACACGACTCGTTTCAGTCGCATATGACAACTTCGACGTTGAGCTGAAGACGTCAGTTCCAACAGTCGACAAGCCACACGAGAACCTTGCGCACCTGACATCGGGCACATTCATCCGCTTGGAACACGGTGTCACGGCTAACGATCTACGGTGCTCGAACGAAGTGTGGAAGACTTCGCCAAATAATCCTATGAATCATGGGAAGCCGACTCAGATTGACTGGATGCGCTTCACGAACCTGCATCCTGAGACGCCACATCCCTCGGGCCTGACCCGCCGCCAACGCTTCCATAAGTTCATTTTCCTCCGCGACTTACTCAAGTACGGCCCTGCCTACTTTGCAAAGTTTCAGGGCGAGCTTGAGGAACCTGAAACTGTCGATGCAATCCCTGTAGTCAAGTCTAGGCAGGTCCCCGCTCACGCGATGGATGTCAATCAGTCGAGCGTCGATGGAAACATAGAGGCACTGACTGACCTCTTTCAACAACTCGGATGGGGCGAGAAACCCGAGACGTCTGAGTCTGCGGGGCAAGTTGTCATGGACGACTATGTTGTCCTCGTGCACGGTGACCTGGCGACCTGCGAACGCGTCCAAAGCCTTCTATATTCCCGCGGAGAAGAGCGCACGCCATGGCGTCGTTTTCAGCTCGTCATCTTTGTTCTCGCACTGTTCCACTTGAAGATGGCATGTGCCGATGCGATCTGGAAGATATTCATCTGGCCCAAACTTGCACGCGATGATGCAACAAGCTTCCTGCAGCAGATCGCGGAGATTCGTCCTAGAGAGACGGGGAAAATTGCAAGTAAGCCAGGGTTCCGGCGCATGCATGAGGCCATACAACATGTTGGAGCAGTGTCGCGCCTCGACTGCTGGCGGGTGGAGGCAAACAAATGGGGAGCTCACTTTGATAGCCTTGAACAATTTGCCGAGTCCAAGCCCTCATGGGCTGAGCTTGATGAAATGGCAGAGAAAATTGTCCGGAGGTACACCATTGACGAGAACACGCTGGAGGAGCTGCGTTTTGCGCCGGATTCGACACGCGACGAGCAGTACGAAAATACACTGCTCAAAGACTACTACTGTCTCCTCTATGAGGAACTCACCTACGCGATGAACGCTGGTGATATTGGACGGGTCGAGACATGCTTCCTGCCTTGGATCTTGATCTTTCGTGGCTGCGGCAAGCATAAGTACGCTGCTCAGATGCTCCGTTTTCTGTACGATGTGCACTGTGTATACCCGGAGAAGCTAAAGTGAGTATGCGTAAACTATGTAGGCAATTAATGGTGGCTTACCCAAGTTGGCAGGTACGCGATTCGTATGAATATGCTCTGCAACCCAACAGGCCGTAAGCATTCATTCCGTGGCATCGACTGGTGGGTAGAACACAACAACTTGTATACAAAGGTACAGTGCTTACGAAGCGTTGAATATATGGTACATTACTGACCGCGACATAGCGAATCTATGGCGGCAAATTTTCAAATCGGACAAAAAATCGCATATTGAAAGAGTCGCCCCTCATACAGGTCTTCAAAAATGTCCGCGTCAGTCTCGAAGATATGTTCACACTTGGACATAGGACATTCAAGCACTCACCGGCAAAACTCACGCAGACGTTCCGAAAGCTACAGAGCCAAATGAAGGCTGCTCACACACACGAGCCAGTCGCTGGACGGAAGAGCACGTATTCTGTCCCAGACGTAATGGAGGACGGATTGATGAAGTTGATGGCTATGCGGGGAGGATCGAGCAGTGCAGATAAGGAGAATGATGAGGGAGATGTAGGCGTATCAGACGAGGTGAATGGGGAGGATGGGGACCTCAATGTGGGGGAATGAGGTGACGGAGCTAGCGATCAGTGGGTGGATAGTTCGGATAGTGAAGCTGGAACGTAGAGTCAGTGAAGACGATCGAGACTGAGCATAGTCACGGCAGCGCTATTGCATACCTGAATGTGATGGCCCAGGCTCAGGTGACAACACGTCTGGCCGCCCCCTTTGCCGCTCTACATGTGCACTAGCGTTTGCGTACCGTATGGGGGCAGCGACTTGCAATTCTGCGTCGTTGACTTGTATATCTGTTTGCCGTCCCGGACAAAGGCTGCTGCGCACTTAAAGCAACAAAGTGTTAGTGCCACAGCAAGACTACCATGACAAGACCACGTACTTGTGTGGCCGAGTTCACCACATCTGCTACAAGTTGGTGGCCGTCGCTTCTTCGCCTGCGCTCTCGGGCCCGGTGCTGTGTGGTCTGGTAGCTCTGGCCTTGGAGGAGTTCCCGTTGAGTGCGCGTGAAATTCTGTTGGCGGTTGAGCTTGCGGAACGGGCGGCGGGGGTGGCGGGGGCGGGGAAGGGGGTGGGGGTGGTGCAGGGAAGTGATATCGAACTAGATCAAGGATAATCTCGCCATACTGCTCAATCCAATCCAGCCGCCACGGTATCTCCTTCTTGAAGTCGCTCAAGGTCCAGAGTTTGCCGCCATGAGCGCAATCCACAATGCGCTTGAGGATGGGGGACGGCATGAAGAGCTTCCCACCGTAATCAGAGAAGCCCTGCACGGTGAACAGCTTCTTCATTTCGCTATCGCGCCAGGTGAAGAGGGCAGCACGCAGATCGCGCTCCGCAGCCCCAGGATCGTACACTTTGATGTTTGACTTCCGAGTTTGCTTGGCCGTATTCCGAGCCGATACTCTCAGGGCCTCGAATGCAGCAGGGTGGCATAGGTCGCAGCATACTGGCATGGGTTTAGGTGAACAGCGGGCACAGCCGTGTGGGGAGAGCTTGTCACATTCCATGTGGTCGGAGGCTGAGATAGAAGCGTGAGAACTTTGTGAATGCCCCAATCGATGTATACACACCGCGCTTGTCGTTCGAGTATACCAAGGTGATAGACTGTCGTCTACACCCAAGCCCGCGACTTGCTGCGTTGATCAGGTCCAGCACTGCAGGCTGGAGGATGCGCTCTTGTTTTGACTTTGTTGACTCAACCTTGATTCGTTGGTTGTAGACCTCTCGACGGCGCTCATTGACTTCCGCCGCCGCCGCCGCCGCCTCCGCCACTGCCTCCTCCTCTACATCTGCCTCTCCCCTGCCCTGTTCGTGCTCTTGGATCTCTGTGTCTCCCTCTGGATTCTCGTCGACATCTTCATCGTCAGATGATACCGCATCTCCCGTTCCATACTCCGCAGGGACCCGGCTCGGAGTAGGAAGCTCACCAGGCTGACCACTGGCAGCGGCTGTATCATGGATCGCTCGCTGCTTATTTGGTGCGTTCTTTGACTGTTTCCCTCGCTTCCGTTTTCTGCTCTCTAGACGCTTTGCTTTTGCCGCTAGCTTGCGCTCCTTCTCTTCGTCGAAGTGTTCCTTCTCGGCGATAAGTATTGCAAACGCGAATTCGCCTTCTCCTCTCGCAGCACGCCCGAAGCGTTGCCAGAGAGTGTTGATACTTGCTGGTGCTTTCCATTGCACAATGAGTTGTATTCCGGTGAGATCCAGACCCTGAGACGTGATGTGAACATGCATTAACGTGTCCCAAATCTGCCAGACATACCATACCGAATGCATCGGTCACGACCAAACCATATATATCACCATCACGGAGAGCAATAAACTCTTCGTTCCGGTACTCAGCAGTCATGTGAGCATGAAACCACTTGACTTTCGACCTCAGATCTTCAGGAAGTCTCTGCCGGAGGTATGCAATGACAGCCTGGGTCTCCGGGACACTGTTGCAGAAAACCAAGAACTTCGGTGGCAGATTGTCTTGTACACCAAAGCCGTCTGGTATAAGGAAAGAGAGATCCTCATATGAGGATGCCGGGTGCTGCATCTGATGCACCGCGAGCGCAATATCGGGACGATCATTTGAGCGGAAGATGAATTCCGTGTCCTGCTTCCTCAGGTGGAGAATATCTGTCACGTCACACAGGACAGGATGGGGAAGGGTGGCTGAAGCGACGTAGAATGGGACAGTCTCTGGTATCATGTACCGGAGACTGCCCACATACTTATACTTTTCGCGGAATGAGTTCCATTCGCTGATGCAGTGGCCTTCGTCAAAAACAATATAGAGGAGCCGTGACGTGAAGCTCGGCTTCTTCCACAGCTGCTCGCAGTGTCCGCCCTCTTTCATGAGGACCTCGGGGTTGATGACGACTACTTGGTGCTTCCCCTTCTCAACTTCCTGGATATGGTATCATCTCGTATGGGTTCACTGATGGTAATCCATTGAACAGACCGACGTACTGTGAAGGTTTTGTCCGTTGCATTCCGCCCATCAATTGCGATACCACTAATGCCTGCCGCTGCCAACAATGTGACGTTTTGCTTTCCTAGGATGTTCAACGGAGTAACGACGATGATCATCTTGTCCTCGCCATCCTCGAGCGCCATCAACAAAGGTATCCAGAAGGAAAGTGTCTTCCCAGATCCAGTTGCGGCGATTGCAACGACATCCTTCTTCTTTTCTCGAAGGGCTTGCGCGATTCTGATTTGGAACAGACATGCTCGTTTCTTGAATTTTGCGAGGACCAGCTGTCTGATTCGTTCGATAGGCCAGCGTGACATCAGCAAGTTGTCGGAGGTCAGCAGGTGTCAAGAGTATGGTATGTTCGTCAGAGCTTGCCGACGCGGTGGCAACGGTGGCGGTGGCTGAGCGAGGCTTGTAATCTGGGTAGCCGTCCTTCGATAAATAAGCCATCAATTCACTATATCGACACTGAGCACAGGGGATATCAACTGAGAGCGAACGAGAACGCTATAGGCCGGCTGGTTCTAGGAGCCTGAGCTCGACCCCAGCGCCGACGCACGGCACGCAAGGCCCAAGCGGGAGTGCCTCTCGGAGGCCGCTCGGCATGCCCTCTCTCGCGCGCGCTCGCGCTTTGCTCGAACCCGCGCAGTGTTCCTGCGAGAGACCGAGTCGGAGGATACGCACCGCCATGAGACACTCGCCCGCGCTCCGGTGCGAGAGACGCTGCAGTGAATGCTGGCGTTCCGTCATGCCGAGATGCGGCTTTCCGCGCTCGACGCTCCCTCGGAGGGATATAAGACTCAGCGCGTTTTTACTGAGTTTCTCCAGCCCTCAGTTGATCTGTTCGAGCCAACTTCCCGAGTTCAGGTACTGGATAGTGAGTGCTCTTCGTTGTATCCTGTTGAATGCGAGCCCGTTCTAATACCGCCTCCAGCTTGACTTGTTTACTTTATATTCGCTTTCGCTCTTTCGTCACGACCATTCGCTCCACCACTTCACGACCACTCCTGCAACTCACGACCAACATGCGCGCCTTCACCGTCGTCTCCATCCTCGCTCTCGCCGCTGCCGCTAGGTAAGTATATCACGCTCCTTCCCCATACTCTGCGGCTGAACGCATACACGCAGCGCCACCAAGTCCAAGGGTCGCAAGGGCGGCAGGCCCACCATCGCGAAGCTCGCAGAGCATGTGACGCACGCGGCCAACGCCGCGCAGGCCGTCGGCGACGCCGTCAGCGCGTTCCGCAACCGCGAGCTCGATGGCGACCTTCTCTTCGAGCGCGAGTTCGATGACGAGCTCTACGCCCGCGAGTACGACGACGCACTGTGGGCCCGGAAGTGAGCACCCTCAGCTGCTGGCTGCCGCACATTCGCTGATGACATGTCACCCTTTCCTTGGCAGTGACTTCGAGGAGCTCTTCGCCCGCGCGAACGAGCAAGCTCAGGGACCCCCTCAGGAGGACGAGCACACCGGTGCCGCGGAACCACACCCCGCCAACGCCGGCGTGAGTGGCCCCGAGCACCACCGCGCCCACGCTGCCCAGAACGGCGCGCGCCCGCACCGCCACGGACACCGTCACAACCGCCACCACGCGCAGGCTCAGAACGGCGAGGTTGCGGCGCAGCGCCCTCATCGCGCGCACTCTGCTCCTGCAGGCGCGCTCAACCGCCGCGTTGCGGAGCTGCTCGGAGACTACCTGTAAGTCATTGCTGCTTTCCTCGCGCATTCGATGCTAATGGTAATGCGATGCACAGCGTGGCCCGGGGCATTGACGTGGACGAGCTCGATTGAGTGTCGATTGGGGCGATTCCAGTGATGACGGGTTGCATAGTTCCGAATGTATATATGTTTGTGACGATTTGCGAATGCGGATTTCATTGAGGGCTCAGTGTATTCGGTGTGATATGCCAAGCGTTTCTCTATGTCTCTCGTCCAGGATGGCCACGTATATCGGACGCTCTGCACTTTCGAGGGAAAAGGAGTCTCTGGTTCGTGGCGCGCGTAGCTCTCAAACATGTCCCTATTAGGTGTCGCGCACAATGTACCATCCCGGCGGACACAGCGCAAGTTCACAGGTGCGCACCGCAACGGCTGTAACTGTATCGCGCCTGAGGGCCGAGTGCTAGCGTAATTATCTTTGGTGTGTATACGCATCCCGTCGCACACACACGCTCCACTCAAAGGATCAGTCCAAGCATACGATGATGATAGATCCGGGCGCACAACCCGAGCACAAAATAAAGCGAGCTCCAAGTCCGGGGCCCATCCAGTATGTACAGTACTTCAACTTCGTGTCTCAATACCAACGTGTCTCTCCTTCGTCTCCTCTTCTCGTGCTATGATGCCGCATCAGATATCACTGCTCCATAGATCGCCCTGTCCCTCTCGTACTCCGCGCAGAGCTACGGAGCCTTCACCCCAAAGACGCCCGCGGGCGTCGGTGGGACGCACCCGTTCGGCTGGTGTGCGTGTTGCTGCAGCTGCTTCTGCGCGTTCTGCGGGTCCGGGATCTCGCCGTCCTCCATGTCCTCGCCCACGTCCAGCTGCGGCTCGCCGTAGTCGACGCGCACATACGCGGGGTGATCTGCGTCGCGGGAGGCGCGGTCAGCTCCAACGTATGAACGGCCCGCATGGACGCGAAAAAGGAGGGAACGGAACGCACATTCATCCGGCCGCAGCGCGCAGTGCGCCCAGAACTGCCTCCAGAACTCGGGGTGGTCGCCCCGCTTGATGAGCTCGTCCCGCATCCGCTTCGACATCGCGTTCCGGCCCTCGTGCTTCATCTCGCTACACCGACAACCACACACATCAGCCTCCCACACGGACAGCGAGGAGAAAAGAGACGGGAGTGAGACTCACAAGTGCCCCAGGAACCCGACCATCGTGAACCACCGACAATCGATCGGGCACTGGAAGTCGTGCCCCTCCTTGCGCTGCGGCAGGCTCATCGCCGACGGCCGCGCCCGCACCCCCGCCTGCACCTCCCGCTTCACCAGCTTCCGCCGCTCGCGCTTCCGCCGCCGG
>MPVS01000229.1:0-40473 GCA_001931775.1 Fomitopsis pinicola
TGTTCAGCTTCGGCACGAGTTGGACACTCATCACCCAGGGCTCGCCGCTCGTCTGGCCACTGCAAACTCGTGCGTTCCATTCCAACCTCGTCTCCCGTGCCCTTCTAACCCTTCCTTTTACCGTATCCTCCTACAGAGGTCAACTCATACCTGGGTATGGCCATCGGCTACCTCGTGCTCACGCTCTGCTACTACAAGGGCGTCTTCGGCGGGCGCGACCTCGAGTTCATGTCGACGTCGCTCTTCTTCCAGAACGGCACGACGTACGACCAGACGTTGATCCTCAACGAAGACAACTCCTTCAACAAGGCGAAGCTCGCGGAGGTCGGCCTGCCGTACTACACCACGACCTACGCGATCTCCCAGATGTGCTACAACTTCTCGCTCGGCGCTGCCATCGTCCACGTCTTGCTCTGGTACTGGGAAGACCTCAAGCGCGGTGAGTCCCTCCGACGTCCCGGCAGCGTACTCAGTGGGCTGACAGCGCGTTTCAGCTTCAAGGCACGCGATCGCCACCGTGCGACGCTTCCGCGAGCCCAGCGAGATCGACGATCCTCACTACAAGGAGATGCTGAAGTACAAGGAAGTCCCTGTATGGTGGTACCTCACGCTCTTCGTCATCTCCCTCGCCGTCGGCATTGGCTGCAGCGTGAGTACCCTCTGTCCATTTTCCTGCACGCGCAGATGTACTGACGTATTGCCGCGCGTAGTACACGACAGGAACAGCGTTGCTGCCATGGTGGAGTATCCTCCTCTTCACAGCGATCAGCTTCTTCCTCGCGATCGTGCTGGGCTTCATCACTGCGACGACGGGCTTCAGCATCTCGGTCAAGTACGCGATTCAGATCCTCGCGGCGTTCGTGCACCCGGGGCAGCCCATCGCGGTCATGTATGTCAATCTGTACGGCAATTCGACGACCTTCCAGACGCTGTACATGCTTCAAGGTGCGCTCCGACGTCACCGCATCTGTATCCGCGTCGCTGACTCGCTGTTGCCCTTGCAGATCTCAAGCTGGGCCAGTACACGAAGCTGCCTCCTCGTGCGACGTTCGCAGCCCAGATGCTTGGGTCCATCGTCGGCTCGATCTTCAATTACACGAGTGAGTGTTATCCGTGTTGCCTTAAAGTTCGTCCTCCACTAACTCTCCTCCAGTGATGCGTTCCATCGTAGACGAGAATCGTGAAGTGTTGAAGGATCCAACCGGCACCCGCGTTGTACGTATTTCAGACCCTCTCACCCGCCCTGCCACACTCACACATCCATCACACAGTGGTCCGGCTGGATCATCCAGCAGTACAACTCCGCGTCCGTCGCAATGGGCGCGCTCGGCACAGAGCTCTTCGCGTACCACAAGCGGTACTACCTGCTCGCCTTCGCGATCTTCATCGGGCTGCTCTTCCCGATCCCCTTCTGGCTGCTGCACCGCTACACGAAGCCGAACACGTTCCTCAACAAGTTCGGGCGCTTCATCAACACGCCCATCCTCGTGCTCTACATATGCTATCTGCCTTACTCTGTCAACGGCCAGTGGTAGTGCATACTCAGAGTGGACCACTAGCGTGGAGGATCGCTGACGCTCGTGCGTGTGTGTGCTCTAGGTCGTGCGTCGTGATTGGCTTCGTTGGTCAGTAGTGGCTTCGCACGCATCGCCCGGGCTGGTTCAAGAAGTACAACTACCTGCTCTCCGCCGCGTTCGATGCGGCGCGGGACGAGATCGACGTTGGGACGACTCTGGACGTGGATCATACGAAGCTAACTGATGTTTGCTCGTGTAGCTGTACACTCATAGTTAATAGGGGGCTGAATATGATAGTGAAGCCTGCTTTGTGTAGGCATAGGGAGACCATGACTGCAAGCTGGAATGGTCCTAACTATATTGCTGCTGGACGCAAAGTCCGGAAATCGCTACAAGATTATGTAGAGGAGATAGGACGGCTCGTCCGTATGCATACGGAGATTGCAGAGCTGTATAGACATGCACAGAGATTGTGTATCTCTAGGGATATTGCATCTCTCGATCGCCGGTGGGCGAGATCTAGGCACCGGGAGGTTGTTGCATCTCCGTCTCGTCACTGATAGATCCTCCTGCTCCTTATAGACCAAAACGACGCGACAGAGATCGCATCTCTGTATGGAGACGGGCGGAGACACAGGCGTCTGCAGCCACATCATCCGAGTGTCTCGCAACGACCTCCACAGTCCCCTGCGTCCATGTCGCTCAGGATGTACTGTACATGTGCAGGATCAGAAGCTTCAGTTGGCCTATTCGAGATGTCTGCTTGCTAGTAGTGAAACCCAAATGCGCGGGAACTCAGGATAGAACAGTGCTTGCTTTAAGTGCCCATGCCACCTAGCGGGCAACCGGCGTACGCCGCCGTACATGACAATGACGACGAATGTCAGATGGAAACAACACCTTCCCATGTCCGTGGTGCATGCAATGAAGATATAGATATAGGCGAGAATACAAACTCGTACAAAACCCTTTAGGATACAAGCGTCGCAACCGGTGTCTGTTGCACCTTACTGACTCGTCCCATCGAGAGGCGTGCGGACCTGGAATACCGCCAGAGGAGGAGAGGTCGTGAACGTGCGTGTGACGCCTGCGACTTGTGTTCTGACGAAGAGCCGGATGCTCCAATAGCCTCCAATCTAGGAAAAATGAGACATGCACACACGAGGAGAATTCCGAACTTTGAGGACACACAATGTATGGAACTCGGACGACGTAGACTTCCGTTGCTCCCTCCATCTCAGAAGGGTAGCTTACAATGTACCCTGTCTATCCGTCAGGAGCTGAAAGGGCGGAATAGGAAACATACTCACGAACTACAGCGGGAGCAAGCTTTTCCATCGCCTTGGCTAGGCTGCAGGCGTAGATGATGATCACCCTATGCCCGCCCATCACATCGAACTCATGACTGAGCTCTGTTGCTGAGCTGTTCGAGTCCAAGCTGTCGATGTCGTCGGACGTGCTGTTCGAGTCCAAGCTGTCGATGTCGTCGGACGTGCTATTCGAGTCTGAGCTGTCGATGTCGTCGGATAAACTGTCGGATTGCACGGTAGCGACATCAGAACGTGTGGCGAGATGGTCCGAGTCCGTGTCGGTCCAGGCATCAACAGTTTGCTGTTGCGATACTTGATTCTCCAGATCAGAAAGGGAGATTTGAAACGCCTCGATATCAGTTTTGAGGTCAAGTCCGTGATCTCCAACCCCGGTGGGATCATCGTACGGTAAGACCTCGAAGACGTCCGATGTCTCGGTCGGCGCGACAAGGAAGGTGACGACCCCGTCACCGATGATTCGGCGCTATGCATGCATTAGAAGAGGCTAGATGTTACACAATGATCAAGTGGCACTCACAACTCTCGACAGCACTTCTAGGTGGATGCCGTCGCTTGGCACATGGTACGTAGGATCCAATGCTGCGCACGTTAGGACGACGTGTTCATTCGTCAGGTCCATTTCCACTGAGAATGAAAGTATCAGGAGGGTGAGGATGCCGAAAGGGTAGAAACGACGGGCAGCTCCCTGTCTGCAGTCATGCTTTTGTAGGACTTGTTCCATTGTTGTGCTTTGTGGAAGTGGCGCCGTCGGCTACTCAAAGCTGGTCACTCTGGGGACACTCTTGCGATAGCTCGGTGACATTGCCCTAAAGGAACATATACTGTAGGTCAGAATGTCAGAGGAGCAGAGGGTCACCCCGCTCATTCACCTTGAGAGAGTCGGCGCAGCAGTATGACTGCTTATTCAAATGCGGCACACTGGCATACTGGACGCGCTGCCCGCGCTGCATCTGGCAGATTTCGATACCGTACATATGCGACGCGGACACCGTTATGCACAACGAAATGCCTTGCGGTCACGTCGGGAGTACGGGTGGCGTACGGCTGGGTAGGGACGTTCCAAATTCCCGATTTTCTGCAGGTCCGCGGCAAAGGGTCTGACGGCGGTCCGTCCGACACTGCGCGCTTGAGACCTCGCTCTTCTTCACGTGGGGCTTGGCATATGGTCTCCTCGATGTGCTCGGCGCGCACTTCAAAAAGGTGTCCCTTGCTCGTAAGAGCAAGGCTCTCCACGTCGAAAGTCTGCCGCCCCTCAGGCTTTTCACTTTTGTTTGCCTTTGTTTCCTCCCTTCGGTGACCGTTCGGTGTTGCCAATTGCAGCACGCGCTACTAGCGCTGCTCGCTGTTCGACTCATCAAGCTTTCCAATTGCCATGCGCTCTCGCTGCAGATGCCCCGCCTCCCAGGTCACTGCCATCGCCGATGCGCTTATTCCGCACTCAAAGCATCTTCTCCCACAACTGCGGATAATGATATGAAGGTCACTCGCTACCACGATCACGGTCTACTTACATAACAACACAGCAACACACAGTATTCAGTCGATGCTACATGAGCTTCAGCAACTTTCTGCAAACGACTCACAGAAAGGTAGTAGTTGCCCCCCTTAATACCAGCCGAGCTCTTCATCGGTACGTACACGGCTGATGTCTGTCTGCTTCTCCAAGCTTCACTGACAGCCGCTGCATGCCCTTCCCCTGGATCCTGCGGCCACAGGTCTAGTGTTCTGTGATGCTCCGCAGCTTCTCGCACCTTACCAACCCGACCGCGAGATGAACTCGGAGCTCATGACGGTCGTGCACACGCCCATGCCTAGCCCACAGCGGAACAGCCGGCACTCGTCGCACCATCAGTCGTCAATGTGGATGAGTACCCTTATGGAAGAGGACGAGAGCGAGTACTCAGATTGGGGTACGAGCAGCACGGAGGTCAGCGGCACCAGCACGCCAGCTCATCATAGCCGTTGACCACTGCACCCAGAGTTCAGGAGCTCATTACACTATAGGCTGTCAATGTCCCAGCCGAACTTACTGGATCGGTTCAAGGGCGAGCCCGAGCCACCTTCGTGCACGGAGTCGCCGGATGCGACGTTCAATGACCATGCGGCGCGTCGCCGAAGGAACCACTTGCGCTTGGTCACACTGGCTAACCCGTCGGCACCTTCGCTCGGCCAGCAGGTGTCATCCGGCAGCTCACTCCCGATGTATTCCATACCGGCACCACCCCTCGTCTTCAAGCTTGGCCATGGATCGAACTCTGGGGCATACACGAGCCTCACGCTCTCACACGCCGCGTGCACGGGAAAGAGCGGGCGGACGCGTCTCTCCAGGCAGGTGGACCTTGTGTCCTCGGGCGCGCGCAGAGTAGCATGGCGACGGTCGAGCTCGTGCGTGGCATCGCGCACGCCAGCATGGCGGGGTCGCCCCTCGCGAAGATATGGCGTCGGCTGAGCTTCGGGCTCGCGGGGAAGAAGCACGAGAAGGAGAGCGAGACCCCCGCGCACCTACGCGCGATGCTGCCGCTGCCCGTCGTGTTCACTGGCACGGTGTACATCCCCCCGCCGAACTTCGTTTCGACGGACCACATTTCGGTGCAGGTGTTCGCGGCCGGCCTCGACGCGCTCGACTCAATGATCGTGCAGGAGAAGGCGGAGAAGCACGCGCTACGATCGTGCGGTACGGGTGCGAGGTGCACTGCGAGCTCATCTCGTGAACCGGTCTATTTGACAAAGAAATACCGAGCCAAGCTTCGCTGTGTACTGTTCCAGGTCACGGTCAGTTCTTCACCAAACTGAATCATGATATCTAATTTTGTATCCTGCATCTGTATTTGTTTCCTGTTTCGACACACGAACTGTAAAAGTGGCTATCAAAACAGGTTGTAAGAGGGCGTGCCATACGATTCAATGTCAGACCGTGAAACGGCGAGCAAGGCATCACCGCCATCTTTCGCGGCATCTCGAGTGTAGAGTCTCGAACCTCCAGAGTACGGTGTTGCAAGTGGGGCACTTCGGAGCCAACGCGTACGCGCGAACGTCCGGTCGGAACTCATCGAAAGCTAGTAACCTAAAGATGATCGAGACCTTGATGTGCGACTCGGCCCCCAACGAGCGCGGCTCGCAGGTCCCTCTGCACCGGACTGTGCCTACGACGACGGTCCGTCTTGCTCTCAGGTCCGCCCCGGGAGCACTCACATAGTCGAAGTACCATACTCACAGAAAGTTACATGCAGGTTCGAGAATGCAGAACAAAGCAAGCAGAGATTATCGGTCCGCAGCTAAAGCGGCGCCGGGACTCGGACAAGCACCGACGAAGGGTCGCCTTATGAATGCACGAACCAGGTCATATACACTTTGCTACATTTACAACAAGTCTCCAAACATCCAGGTCTCTGCGTGTGGTTCTTGTGGTTCGATGCGTGCCGTCGTCACTGACTTCATCTCCCTTCTCAACCCTTCAGGAAGGCGATAGGGGGACTGACGAGAATGGACTTCGTGGCACCGCGAAGTTCCTTCCGCACGAAGAAGCGGATTGCTATCAAGCCTCGGACCTGTCGCGCCAAGTTTCGGGTGCGCCGGAGGATTTTTCAGATACACAAACGATTTTTCAGATACACAAACACTCACGACGTATGGTACTCGCACGATATAGACCTCCTTTGCCCCTTCAAACGTCAAGGGTCGGGCAAACAAGTGAGCTGAAGGCCTATGAGTTGTTGCATGGCACGAGGCAGTAGCCTGATACATACTGATGGCAGCGGGGCATATGTCATCCCAGAACATATCGTAATCGTTGCTTCTGTCCGAGGCCGCGTATGTAGCGCCGTCACGCATCAGAGGAGCTGCCGGAGGGCCTTCGCCTGCAGTGCTCGCATTGGCATGAACGCTGGTGTTGTTCGCAGTGGCGCGGTCCTTGGTGTCGCGACGATCCTGCTGGAAGTGCGCTGGGACGGCAACAGCACGTGCTTCCTCTCGCGCCTGGCGTAGACTATCATCTACTTCTCCGTTAGGGGCCTCTTCGAAAGGCACAGTGCGGAAGGCTTTGTCCTGGTCAGTAGCCATGACAAAGAAGGATGACTTTCCATCGATCGTGGTGCGGGTCTGGCGTTCGGGTGATACAGAAATCAGCGAGAGCGACGAAACGTACACTGCCACTCACAACGGCTGCAATCACCTCGAGGTAGAGGTCATTCCCCGGTAGATTGCAGGGATCGAGGACCTGCGACGTAAGGCCGATACGCTCCGCGCTTACGTCGAGACCCGCATCGAGGGTAGACGCGTTCGGGCGTGCAGGAACATTGATGAGCTTCATGGAGGCGAGTCGCACGACTGCTGAGTCACTTCGACGAAGGAGGGGGAAAACGGGGGGAGGCAAGGAATCGAACACGACACAACCATATGCATGATATTAATGCACCTCCTTGCATTGTCGTTGATGTGCCTGATCTGGGAGACCTTACACGGCCTGGACGCTCATGCACATGATTGGCCCTTCCAATGGCAAGATACGTCACTCCAGCTGAACGCTTCATGCATGCAGTACGCGTACGCCGTACGGAAAAAGGGATGCGCGCACCGTGTACCTGCGCCCTTCGATGAGCCCCATTTTTGTAACCCGACGGTCTGCATTAACGACGCTGACCTTATACTATACTTCGTTGAGATCGACGTTGCCTCGCAAACTTCAAGCACAGGAGGGTCGCGTCACCAGATGTTGCGGGAGGTGCATATATGTCAGAGCCGGAGCAAAAGCGCGATAGTTATTGTGCAATTATTGATCATGAGTCTTCTTACATAGCATCTTATCACCGCTCCTCCGCCGCCGGTGGCGGACTCTCGCACTCAACGTCAACGCCCGGCAGCCTGAGTGGCGCCTCCTTGGACTTGTCAAGTGCTATATCAGCCCCCTCGCGTCCTTCGCATACCCTCTCTCCTGCATGTTCCTACCAAGAGTGTAATGTATTCGCACACGGTGTGGCCTCGTATCCCCAATGATATCACGCTGGCAACGGCGACTTGGAGTACGCCGGGAATGCAGGGCTGCCCTGTTCTGAGCCTGGACGCCAATCAACTGCACAAGACAAAGACAATGCATGGGAGATAGCGGATTATATAAAGGGAGGCCAGGTTTTGGGCGCTCCTTGAAGACGAGCTCTACCACCTTTCGCTCCGGTACTACTAGGTGGCAACATTGAAGCAGATACAGGAGGACAAGTGACGTGTACACCCTTCTATCTGTTGCATACATCTACTTATAAATCATCGCCATTCAGCACGACGATGAACAAGGGAAAAGTGAACGATACGACGAAGCACAAGTACAAAGTGGACGACTACTGGGTTACTGCCCTTGACAGCAGCGTCCCCCTCTGCGACATCCAAGTCCCGGGGGTGCTTTATATCGGCTGGGTCACTCGCTCGCTTTGTGAGTACATCTTCTTGTTGAAACCGCCATGGTCCCTAATTCGATGAGTGGCGCTGGTAGACAGCGGCTATGTGATCCCAGATAGCTATAGCGGTCTCGACCCAGTGACAAGAATTACTTGGGGTGCGAGAGGCGCGATCTGGTCGGCCTCCACGAAGGTCTATGTCAACGAGGTAAGAGTCGAGCAGTCCTACGCCCCGTCGCTGCTAAACCTCATGCAGCCCGATATGACCGTCCGTTGGGTCGACGAGCTAGCGGGGAAGACCTTCAATGTGAAGATGAACTCTCGCGCTGACTTGAGGGATCTTGGACGCGTCTGCTTCAAGGACCCCGATGTCGAGTACATTGACCGTGCTGTACTCATACAGATCATGTGCGTCATGCTCCTCGTTGGCATGATTCTTCTCTTGGTGCTTGCATTTGGGGTCCCTTGGTGATGTAGTCGGTGGCATGGATCGCGAAGTTCGGCGGTACACAATGGCTTTAGGTGGTACGGATTTTTTACGTTACACAGGTTACCGGTTTAATATCATCTGCTTCCCTTCAACGCCGAGCCGCTGCGACAACGCAAATGAGACTGCTCGCATGAGCCCACCTATCACTTTAGTAGTCATCTCTGCTGTGTAGTCGTTACCAGTGCACAGTGTTCACATGGCGCTGTGCTCTCTGCATGATTTCCACCGATGCTCGCGCCCGGCGATCGCGATGGGCACGACTTCCGAGCAGTGCAGACTACATCGCCCGAACGTGAAGCCACCCAGGGTCGCGAGACAACTGTAGGGCCCTAAGACACCCGTACGATACCTCAGCTGTTCCTAGGCCTCATTGGCTAACCGACTGTAGACGCTCCTGCTCTCGGCGAGTGCCCAGCGCATGTAGCGCGTAGTGCTCCCCTGTGCTCGCCGACATTCCCAGCGGACAAGACCGTCCACGCCCACATGGATGAAACCTAGTGGCCATGCATGCCAGGCTTGCTCGAGGCACTCGAAAAGGATTGCGGGGTAGGACTAGAGTGCATTCAACGAGTCGTCCGTGTGATGGGCCTTCCTTCCGCCCATCCGTCTAGACCCAGCCACTGGCATGTGGAACTCGTCAAACACACTGTATGCCTTGTCACCCGGGACGGTGGGTACTAGCCGTACTCGCTATCCGATGTCTCGCGGTACACGCTGTCCGCGAGCGGGTTGTAACACGCTATGCCAGTGTACGAGCGCGCGGTTCTGCTTCGACTCGACTCTGGACGAGACCGGCTCCTCGTACGACTAGGCGTGGACGTCATCATATGCCCGCGTGTACTCCTTGTACACCGGAGCGGGGTGCTCGTCAAACGGTAGTTCGGTGCACCTCGAGCTGCGCCCACTCGTCGACCCTCGGCGTGGTGGCTCGGCACCGGCGGAGCGGTTGCGGCGCGACGACGCCCTTGCCCACGTTCGCGAGGGCAGCGTGGTTATTGGTACGTGAGCACGGGGGGTCCAGTGAGCGTTGTCTTCGATCATTGGTGATGCAGTGACCGGGGCTAAATCGACCGCTAAATCGACCTACCTCCTCCTCCTCCTCCTCAGAGAACGGTGAGCCTGCGCGACTGCCATAGCGCGGCGTAGCCCGCGTGCTGCTGCTGCTCCCGGGGGGCGTACCGGGTGAAGGACCCGGGCGCACGGACGCGGAGTAGAAGTCACGCGCGGTGGACAGGACTGCGGATGCGGGCGCGGGCATGAAATGTGCAGTGCGAGACCGTTGGGCACGCCGCCGAACGCGAAGGCCCCTTGCGCGGTCGCTCTGTGAAAGCGATGTGTCTTGCTCGGGGGCGGTCGTCATGCCTATTCTGTTTGTGCTGGCGTGACGAGGGCGCGTTAACTTATTCACCAAAAATGTGCGAGGGTCGCGTTCGGAGGCCATCATGGCGTCCAGGGGTATGGCAGGTGCACACTACAATGGGATGAGAAAATGGATGATGATACCCACAACGCACTCGCGACTGAGAAGCACGACGAGTTTGAGGGTACTTAGTAGTAGACTATCCTCGCGAGCCTGAGTCAACTGAGGAAGCCTGGGTGTTACGCTCGTGAGAGGAGGAGTAGGGGGTCCATTGAGTAGTCACGCTACACGCGCATACCATGCGGTGTGACAATTTCCTGATGCAGTCAGTTACGTCCTAGGCCATGAGGGTACGTAGACTCTACATGTACATCATCATCCTAAGTGCTACGCCCAATGTCAAGTAAGCACCTTGTGTTATTGTTCTAGGATACACCTAATGCTCTGTTGATGAAGCCATTGCCATGATAGACATGCCGCTAGAAGAAACTCTGCCCGTGCAAACTCGGAGCAAGGCTGCCCTCTTGGAATCTGATCGTGCTCGGATCATGTGGGAGCAAGGCGGACGTCTTATGAGGGAGGTCGAGGAACGCATTCACGCGCAGCTACCGCCCAGCAGCAGCACGCACACAGCGGACCAAAGGGAGGAAGGGATTTCTGCGGTCGTTCAAGCTGCCGAAGGTGCAGGTGCTACCCGTCAGGTCCGGGATTCGATTCGGCGTACGTCTCAACATCTGTGTTCATCTGTTATGACACTGACTTTTCGTCAATCAGAGATGAGTCGTCCGGAACTGGAGGAGTTAGCCTTCAAGCTATGCGAGCGAGTGGCGGCCCAAGATCAGGACATCAACTGTGCCCTGCGGGGCTTTCTTGCACTGATCCATGAAACTCGCGATATCACCGCTGGTCACGGCCGTACATGAACCGAGCTCTACACCACTATGTCTATCATGTTTTCGCTTGCTTTGCAAACGCTTTTCTTGTAGTGTTCTCATGCTACTCTCGTAGATGTACAATCGGATGCAGTCGTTGACACCTGATCAGGTGATATATACATTGCTGAACATGCCACGACACACTGCACCCGGCGGAACCGAGCGAGATATGCGCGGGGGGCATGTTGTGTACTGAGATCGACGATGTGAGTATGATATCACGGACATGGTACGATTCCGGGCTTTTACAGCTCCCTCGCATGGAGACTGACTCGCTGTGCTTGTCGTCTTTGCAGGACACAGAGCATTCAAATTATATTTGTGCGAGTCGGAGGCCGTACAACAGTCATCAGCAAAGCGTGCATTTGTCTGGCGCCGCCTGTCGCGTCTGTCGCGTCTGTGGGCAGTCTGATGGTTCTGGCTGTCTGGCACACATATGTGTACTCATATTTGATGGATCCGTGGTGTACTAGTGCAAGCAATTATTGAAAGTATCAAAACCTGCATTGTACTGTATGTACGTTGCAGAGAGGTAAATCAAACATCAGGAGGTAAGTAGATTGCTCGCTCGTCCGAAGATATACGAGTGGGAAGACGGCGGATTGCAGCTTCTGCTCATCGGGCATCATCATCAACTGCTGCCACCGCTTCCCGCTTGTCCTCTCGCTCTGTCGCTCCGGCAGGCAAAGGCCACTCCATGTCCCTCGTCTCCTGCAAAACCTCCCCATAAGGGCCCCACTGCTCACTCTGCTCACTCTGCTGTCACGGCGGCACGTCGAGCACGGAGCCAGACATCCCCTCCCTGCGTACGGCCTTTGCGGCGAGCTGCATGCGATCCTCCGTTAAGAGCTTTGAGCACTCCCTTCCGAACGCCAGCGCGGCGCTCATCTCCACCTCGTACACCTGCTCCACGCCGGGCGGCGACAGTGGATTACACGGATAAACCCTTGGGTGTGCGGGGGATTACCCGTACCCGTACCCATACCCGCCGAACTGGCAGGGGTTGCGTGTGGGTACCGCGGGTCTGCGGGTCTCTGGGCAGGTGGGCTAAAGGTGAGTCGGACGCACCTCGACGTCCTCTCCGCTTGTCATTCTCCGCCCTCGTACCTGGGCCGCCTCCGTTCGTTGGCCGCGTCTGTACACGGGGCATTGGCCCCACTGTGCGTCGTCGTGCGTGTTGCTTATCATTTACCCTGTCATTCGCCCGCTCGCCCGTCCGCCTCCGAGTCCTCGTTCGCCCGCCGTTCATTCGCCCGCACGTTCGTTCGCCCGCCTGCACATGTGTCCACTCGGCCGTTCGCCTGCTTGCCCGCTTGCTCACCTGCTCCTTCGCCGAATCATGCGCCCGTTCTCCTGCTCGCGCATTCTCCGACTCTCCCGTTTGCCTACTCGCCCGTTTGCCTACTCGCCGGCCTGCTTGCCTGTTTCCATTCCCGTTTGCCCGCCTGTTCTTCTATCTGCTTGTCCGCCTACCAGCTCGTCCGCTCACTCGCCTATCTTCTTGTTCGCCCGCTCGCCTGCCTGCCTGCCCACTTGCCTGCCCACTCGCTCCCTCACCTGCTTGTTCACCCACACAATGGGCTTGCTGCCCGTTCGTCTTCCCGCCTGTTTCCTCGCCCGCCTGCCCTTAACCCCGCTCGTCCGCCCACCTGCTCGTAACCCCGCTCGTTCGCCCGCCCCTTTTGTGAGGCCTGGTGCGCCGTCTATGAGTATCGCGGGTGCGGGTGAGGACCGGCCGAGCTTCCCGTCCTTGTGTCACAATCCAGGAGTGCCGTCCAGCGGGCACGCGACGAAGCAGCAGACGTGTGGGGGTAAGCGTGCTTGTACAGCAGTGAAAGTGCTTGAGTGTGGGTCGCGCTGAACGAGCAGATGATTGTCCGTCTGAGCGTGCTGTGGCGGAGAAGGCAACCACGTGCCTACCCTAAACCAGCCAATGCTGCCAGATGCGACGCTGCGTAGGCGCTCGTCGCCCCATGCTTCGCTGGCACCGCACTCTCAGTGTCAGTACTATGTCCATCGACGCTGAGGCTGACGAGCTACCCCCCTACTGCTGCTATGCCTCCTCCGAACTATGCACCTCTCGCTGCACACTACGCACACCACCAGCACTCCTCAACACCGAATACGTATCCACATTCTCCCGGCGGCCCACGACGCATGCTGACCCTGTGCCTGTCGCACTACTTCGAGAACGCGCGCAGTCGATGGCCGAACCACATCGAACCCCCACTCTCCCCCTCCGCGTGGCACAACGAAAACGCGTACGGGTACCGCCATGGCGGTGGCGGGTACTAAACCAGCATGTCGAGTGGTGCGTTAGTCGCAGGGACTCCGACGGTGCGCACTCGCGTGTACTCCATCATGTCCGTGTCCAATTGATGTACTGTCGGCAGATCCTACTCAATTAGCGTACCGCCATCTCCGGCGGCCCTTTCCATCGTGATGCCACCGCAGACCGTCCAATTGCACCTCTCCCCATCTCGCTGAAATACAATCATGCATGCTGCTCGCCCGACCGGTTCGAGTGTCCAAGTCAGTGAACGACCATCGCTGTTTCCATATACGGGGCGACATAGGGTCAGCTTTTGTGCGGAGTTACATAAGCTATTACATCTCCGAAACGTGCGTCGAGATCTTGACGCGGTCGACCGACGCGTCGCGGCGGTCGCGCCCGCAAGTGCTTGTGGTAACAGTGGCTCAATGCTCTCTCTTTCAAAGTCTATGGCTGTGTAGTGTATATTGCGCTCTTTCTGTCCCATCAACGCTGGCTCATATGCACCCGCCAGACTAATGCGAACTCGGGGGGGCATGCAAGGCCTTGCACGGAACAGATCTAGACGTCGTTGCGATTAATACCGGATCCGGAGAAGACAGGGAGCCTCCTCTTCTGAATCTTCGTCGCCCGAGCAATTTCGAATGAGCCTACGCTGCGCTTACCCGCATTCTCATTGCGCGTACGATTCGACAGGTGCAACCCGTACATGGTGTCCTATGAAAGCTTTGGAGCATGCTTAGGTGTGCCTATGCTGCTCGGATTGGTCATGTATGTCTCATCCCTCATCGCACCCGCAGAGCGCGTCCTCTTCCGCTCCCTCTCACCCACGGGCCTGGGGGCGGTCGGCTCGTTCGAGAACCACGGGAGCTACCTGCCGCTCGCGCTGCGCATCCGCTCCTCCCCGCTGAACAGCAAACATGCGAACCCAAATCGGCGAGCGAGATATGCCTGATGGTGCAAATTCCGGACATGTTCTACGCGCAGAAGGAGTACTGCTTCCGTGCGATGGGGCGGGACGCGGCTTTTGCGCTCCAACCTCACACCCGTGTCTGCGCTCGTGCGGCTTTTCTAGTATTAGGCACCACAGTTCGAAGGGATTCGCCTCAGCACGGTCATCTGCAGCATGCACACCTTGGATGCTGCTCGTGGCAAGCAAGTAGGTCGTTATCGTGGCCGCGAAGCAGCCATCTAACGATGGGTTTGCATCCTTGCTGACGCACTCGACATTCCGCTCATGCATGCAGTATTCAACGTCAACGAATCCCATCTCATTGGCATCCTGCGCCACTTTTTTGACTTCTTCTTCGACTGCAATATCGGGGAGAGTACAATGCGGAAGGCTAGTACTGCGTTTTGCCTAGGGCCAATCCCTTCCGACTTCTACCCCGCGTTCTCCGGCTCCCTCGCTTCAAAGAAGGATGAGAAGGCATCGAAGACGAAGCTGATGGCTCCGGCTCCCTCGCTCATGCATTGATATCTCTACTGTACGACGTGGCCAGGACCGTGGTCGATGTAACCCCGGGTTCCGGGGGTAAGGAGGGGTTCCAGAGGCCTCTGCGCAAGAGCGCGGAACGCCCTCCTTCGCCGGTCATTGCCCTGTCCTCGCCCTGTCCTCGCTCTCCCGCGCAACGACGGTGTACACTGGCTCGCATCACCAGCCCATCTCCCTGGAGGCACGAGCTCGATCGAGGGTGGAGGCGGCGTCAGCGGATCGTCTGACAGAGGTAGTCTCAACCATGTCATCGGTCGACTCCTCAGCCCCTGTCGCAAGGGGGCTCATATACCTGCGAGCGAGCACAGCGAAGAGGCTCGGCTCTTGCTGTCGCCCCGCAGGTACGTACACGCGATCTATCCCTCGAGCACTACACTCATAGCCTGCCGTGTACAGATATAGCTGTGTTATTGCTTATCGTATAGCAAGTAAACGAAACCGTTATATCTCACGTACGCAGTGCTATGCGTGTTTCTGTAGACCGAGTACTCACATACAGCTGGTCTTAGCGCGATCGCGTTCACGCTCTCTGTTGCACTCGTTCTGCAATTTCACCGTCCTCTGCTCCTTCGTCGCCATCGCTCCGCTCATCCTATGCCTTCCAATCAAGATGATCCCATCCCTAGTTGCCAAGTATCGCCTGCTCCGGGAACCCCTCGTGTCGAACCGCGTGCTGGCTCTCCTCCGGCTACTAAGTAGTACAGTACGGTTCGATAGAATTGGATAGATTGAATCTGTAATAGATCTAGTGGCAGCCATGTTTGCCGCAGCCACCGGCACTGCTCGGACATCAGGTCGCTCAAGGGCTGTCCCTATCTCGAGGGCGCGTTTTGAAACAGTCCCTTAGAAGACCGTCCCTCCCTCACTCCAATAGGTCCTCTTTGGGTCTGCTGACTAATGAGCAGCGTGACTTCGAGTGGTCACAATCCCTCCTACTGACATGCCATCGCTAGTACTAGTACATCCTCCCCACCTCGGTTGCGACCTGTCTTCCATTACCATACCTTCGACAATCATCCATGCGTACCGCGCCACAAGAGCACCGTCGTCAATCGCGAACATCTCTGATGCTCCGTGTGTGGAGAACACGTCAAGACTGGGCATGGCTGGCATAAGTGGGTCGAGTGTACACAGCATGTACGCCTTGCAGTCACTGAGGTACTCTGGTTGTCATTGCGAAATGCCTATGTTCAGGACGCTAACGCAACTCAACTCACTATCTTACAGCTCATCCAAGAGAAAAGTGCGACAAGTCAAAGGGTAGGGAAGACTACGTCACGGACGTCAGAGTTCATATGACTGTTGGGAGCCTGATGGGTAGTCCCCGTGCGATCGCGGCGGCTATGGTGCGACGGCACTTCCTGAGATACCTATCGACTGTGAGTGAGTACTGCTAAGCTCAGCACTGACAAAGGTACTCACTTCTTTACGGCTTTCGAGGCTAGCGAGCGCGTACCAATATCCGTCACGAATACGTGGAAGCCGGCACGCATGATGATCAACTCTCCGCGCCACTCTATGTCTCGCATGACCTGCTTGAGGGCTCTATTGACAGGGAGGGTCGGATCGTAATGAGCGGCGATGAGGTATCGTTGAGGCTTTGCGCCAGCCGTGACGTCTACCCAGGTCTCTTGTAGGTTATGCTTTGGGCCGAGGATTGCTTCCAAGGACGGAAAGCGGGGCTGGACCAAAGACTCGCCCTGCGGTATTATGGTTGGTACGCTCACGCCGCGGCCCTGACCATCTTGTGAGCGATAGACTATGCCACGGATACTGCGCATGGAGCACTGGTACGTCTGAGCCTCTGAGAGTGTGAACTGTTGGAAGGCGACGCTCACCTGTTGTGACCTACAAGGCTGTCGCAACGTAGGCATTTTGCTGTTCGAGTGTATGGAGAGCGAATGCGTTCTCGTGGGGACTTGCAAGATATGCATCCGGTGCGTGTACCATCTTTTTTAAGTCCTCTCGCTTGTGCCACTGATAATAGCGCGCGTGGCCATGCATTGTACTTTATCCACACGTTTAGAGCTCACCCGTCGCCCTAGGACTGTGCTACTCGCCTATGCTACACTTCCCTACCCGCTATTGGATTCATCCGCCGGAACGTTCAATGAAGCCCATCTGGGCATCGAACCGGCTATTCCAGGTGAAGGAGCACACTTCATGAGGGTATGCGGTGAGTATGCTAAGTGCATGCGATCGACATGATTATTGAATCGTAGAATCTAGACGCCCCTCCAGACTCCGTATCCAGACTCCGTACTATCTAGCTCGGCATGCGCATAAAGGAACTGACACGTTCATCACGCGCGTCGGTTGTCCACCGGCGCCCAATGTACTTCCGCCGTAGACAGCCGTCCCTAGTCCCTACAAACCACGGTCTGCGACGCAGCCTCGGGCGAGGAGGTAAGTCTGACGCATATTGTGGATGTCGACTGACCCTATCGTAGAAGGACATCAACCAAGCAACACTCTGGCACGGGCTTCTGGGTCCGACCACTGAAACGACACCTGCAACGTTCGGTTCGTGAGTTATCATACAAAGCAACAATCCGGGCTCTTGGTATAAAGGCCGTATCTGACAACGATATTGGCGTTGACACAGAGCTCTCCCTTGACACCAGTATGCATCCCTTCTGTCTTATCTGTCAGTCAGAGTACACACAGAACTCGCGAGCTTCCTGTCGCCCCGCGGCTATAGCCTGTGGTGAGCCACTTGAACGTTGCTGCTGGTAGCGCTTAACAAGTAAACAGGTCATGTTATATGCCTGCGCTGTATCAACCTGCTGGTTAGACAAGGCAAACCTTGTCCATTTCGCTGCTCGCCGTCTCCGCTCAAGTTAGCGGAGGCCGTACCGGTACTTTTCAGTGTTGAACCCGACAATGGTCCCTCGCTAGACGAGCGCATAACTCAGTGTGTGGCCCGTTCCTCTTCGCTTCGCATTCTGAAATCAATGTCTGTAGACGCCTGGCCTCTTTGGTGAAGGAGGAAGAGCGACTCGACGTCGCAATCGCGGACTGGTCGACTCGCACCGACCTTCTCATCGAACAGATCAATGTGCAACGGGTCGAACTGCCGCAGCTCCTGCGAAGTCTTCAACAGCTAGCGCCTAAGCTGGGCGAGGCTCGGAAAACAGAAGTGGTCCTACGGACGGAGTGCAACACAGAGTACGACGCCGTACTTACTCTTCGCGAAGAGGTGCGTCACTGGCGCCTAATGAATATTCTGCAAGCTGACGAGCGGGGTAGCTCATCGCCTCCGAGCCTGTGCACCCGACGACGGGCGAGCGACGTCGTCGAGAATCATCTTCGAACCAGGAGGGTCCTGCGCAGAAGGTGAGACTGCTCTAGCAGACTTTGCTGCTACTGACGTCATAATCAGAGGCGGCGCACTGGACCATAAGCTTATGCTTGACGCTTCAAACACATGCTGGCATGTACATACATCATCTCATGAACCCGCCTCCACTGGGCGTATGAAATCATCTGTGGCTCAATAGACCGGCAGCAGTGGCATGTCGTGGGTCGTGGGAATCTTCTGGCATCCCCGTGAGAGATACTTCGTGGACTCATATACGCCCAGCGTCGTGAGAACACATTGCGAAGGCAAGATTGTGACAACCAATTTGACTCGCCATCCCTAGTATATTCGCCCGGGCTCAGACGGTGCCAGTCGTTCCGACGGTTCTGCCCGTTATGGGCTACCTGCCACTTGCGCCGAAATGAGCGCCTCCGGTGCCGATGCGTGACCGTGTTACCGAAGATCTTACCCTTCTTGAATTCAAGCGTACTTACATGGGCAGACTTCTGCCTTCTCGCCGTGACCATGACACTGCATTTCCACTCGTAGTCGAGCTGCGCCGGATGCAGAGTAGTAGTGTGGCACGGGGCTGGAACTAAATATATTTGGTGTTATTTACCAACGTGATCGGCAAGACCGGATGTCACTCATGGCTATAAAAGAGACGGCGACGCTCGCAACTGCCCACCAACTCGCCACTCTAAGCTGTCAGCCGCTCCTGTATAGGTTTTCGCATACCTAGTCATTCCTCGTCTATTCAACACGATGCACATTGTCTGTTCCGCTTGTCGGCAAAGATTCGACGATGAAGATGACATCTTGCAACCGTTCAGGTCTCCGTGTGGTATGTTTGTTGGTTATAGGACTGGTCGAGCTTATTCACTACGTTGCAGGACACCTACTCTGCTGTATTTGTATTTCCAGCTCTGGCGAGGCAAATGTCGAAGACAATCCGTTGCGGTGCGGCGATTGCAATACGGTCGTCGCCCGAGGGGACTGTCGTCGCCTTTTTCTCTCCAGCTGTCTGGAGCCAGACAAGTCTGACAAAGATATCAAATCTACCTTCAACGGGTAAGTACAATGTCAACCTGCTGTCTTCAACATTAGCTCACGACTGCGCTCTGGCAGGAATGCTGAACTCATGGAGCAGCTTAGGCATGTCACGGCTTCACAACAATACTTAAGGACGTGGGGACATAAACATGAGCTCTTGACGCAAGAACATAATGCCAACGCTGAGCTACGTTCGACGCTCCAGTCCTCGCTCTCCGGCCTTGGCTCGCGCCACATGACAATCACCGCAGGATTGTCCAATCTCACGAAGAGACGGGACAATCTCCGCGCGGAGCGTATGGGCATCGAGCAACGGCTATCAAACACGGTGAGCTTATTTCTCGACCTCCAACTGGGTACTAGATTCATCTATGAGTCACGCAGCGCGCGGTACAGCTGACTGGGGGAGATAATCAGGCCACGCGTGCTGCATAAGGGTACTCTATGTCTAGCTTTAGTCACCCTGTATGCATGTGGAAAGAGTTGAATGAAGAAGCAGTACTCGCCCTGTATGCATGTGGAAAGAGTTGAATGAAGAAGCAGTACTCGCCCGCTGCGCGGGACCAGTACGACGTAAAACACGTGGGTGGCACGCTACACAACGAAAGCGCCCTCCCGCCTCTGCATACGCCTGGCCGTGAATCGACAGCAACGCGTCGCCACCGATCTTGCCCTCCACGTTATACTGACTCTTGTCATGCTGCCGATCAGCACCGGCATCAGCTTCATCAACAACCCGCAGAAACAGCAACGAAATCAGCGCACCCTCGAGTCGACATAAAGATTCTCCGCGGCTTCAGATCACAGGTTCATCAGATAGAACGCGATGCGGCTCTGGAGGTACCCGCGGATGTGGTTCATGACGACCCGGTCGCCCACGTTGATGGCCTTGAGGTACGAGATGCCCGGCTCGGTGGTCGTCTCGTACACGGCCTCGCACGCGCGGATGCGCCGCAGGAAGTCCGCCTTTGCCTCCTCCGGCGACATGTCATGGTAGTCCGGGTCCCCCGACGACACCTTCAGCGCGACGTTCGCCGCGATGATCGCCGGGTCGTCGCAGATCGACTGGAGGAAGATCACGGTGAAGCCCTTCTCGTGCGCGACGTGCTGCTGGATCTTGTCCCTGGCGCCGACACGTCAGTCCTACCTTGGTACGAGTTGCTGCTAAGTAATTGACGTGCGTCTGTCCATCCAGTCCACAGCTCTGAGCACGCCTAATCCACGCTCGCGACGCAGTCCGACAGACGGTGATGGACCATTGCGAGTCAGTTAGCAATGACAGTAACGAGTATGTACCTAGACCTCCAGACTAGCAGGCGAGTAACTGACTCACACTGGAGACATTGCACACTAACGAGAATGCAGGGCGATCCTATCAAGGATGCGGGCTTCTATCGGTTCCTCGCGGACGAGGAGACACGCCGGCAGCTGCGCGCCGCGCGCAAGGAGGCAGAGCGTACTCGACAGGAGGTGGGCGCGGCAGACGCGAGGCTGCGCGAGGCAGAAGGCATGCGCGATGTGGCTGGGAGCGGGAAGCACAGCGCGGTGGGCATGATCCGCGCGATGGGAGTTGGAGGAGCGGAGGAAGATGCTAGACGCAAACTGGCGTAAGGTCGGCGGCATGGGGACCAGGAACCGGAGGTTCCAATAGGTGCTAGAGCGCAGCCCTCGGAGAGCCAGGTTGGCTCTGATCCCTTTGCGGTACTAGAAGCACAGCAGAGTCAACAGTCGAAGCACAAAGGCAAGGCCAAGGCGGCGAAAGGCAGTCCCATTGGCGCGGCGGGCGCATTCCTGGCAGCTGGAACAAGACATGCTCAAGGGCGCGAACAAGTAAAGCTGAGGGTATGTGACACGTATCACTGACGTTTTACTGGTACATGTCTGACGGCCGCAGTTAGTTGCCGTAGCTCCTGCTGTCGTGCGTCTTCAACGAGCCGTTCCAGGCATCGCATCCGAACTGGCCCTCATCTGCCTGTATTCCACATGCCACTCGCCCCTCTTCTGTGTTCTCTAGCAGACCTCCACGTCATCTGCAAGCACGTCCAATATGGAACCCTTCGCCTCCAGCGCTGAGAGGACGCTGTCCGGTGCCCGCAGTTGATCTTGACGTTCTCCGGTGCATGCGAGCTCATCACGACTTGCACAAACTGGTCGACCGTCGACAGCTATACGCTCATGCTGCCCTCCGCGGGGAAGACGATGTGTTCCCACTTGTACATGGTGTCGCCGACGCAGAACTTCAACTCCTGTGCGTCCCAGAGCGCGATTTGATCTGGCGTATGGCGAGGTGTGTGCACGGGTGCCACCCCCAGAGAAACCTCTGACGCCGGGGTGAGCACTGCATTGTGCGGGTCCAAGACGAGCGCGAACTGAGACGTGCGGTCACCGAAGTCGGCACAGAGGGAGTGGGCGCGCGAGACGAACGCGGGCGCGTGGGCAGACTGGAGCACTGGCGAGTCGTGAGCGAACTGCTCGACACCCACTAGATCGGGAAGCGTCAATACCGACGGCAGCGTGCGACAGGGCTGCGCCAGATGTGGTCTGAAAGTGGCTGAGCCCGACGACGTATCACATGCGCCCACCGTCTCGAGGAAATCGCGCAGACTTGTGATGGATACGGTGCGGTCGTCCGACGTGCCGCCGCAACCGGTGTTCAGGAGGGGGATGGTGTCGACTTCAGGCACGAGCATAGATGCACGGGTGCTCGCCGTAGATGTCGTCCACCTCGACGATGAGCAATGCCGAGCGCCTCAATCGGCGCGCCGTGAACACACCCTTTTCCGCCGCTTGCACCTTGCCGGCTGGCTGGGGCGGTTCCTCGAACTCTGCGCCCCGTTTCAAGGCGTCCAGAGCACTGTTCTGGCCCTCTACCGGGAGAAAGACGAACACAAGCAACGCGACGCTGACGATTCAAACGGTGAACTCCACGATCGACAGCATCTCGTGCTCGAGTCTAGCTGGGGTCATGCGCGAATGCAGAGCGCTGGTATGGCAAGTCGGGCACACCGCCCGGTGTAAATGAGGAGGCTTAGGCGAAGCAGGATGTGGGCACGCGCGGCGCGTATGGACCGGTCGCTATTAAAATATGCGTTCATTTCGAGTGCGTCGCAGGAGGAGCGTGCGGCGAGGACAAACCGCCAAGTAACGGACGTGCGCGCGTGTCAGGGCTTCCTTGGACTCATTGGCCCCTCGCACCGCTTAGCGCACGCGACACAAGCATGGATGGACACCGTCATGTTTCCGAGTCCAATATAGTAAAGCGAAACCAATCGTGTCTCCCGAGACTCAGTCTACGTACGAACCCTACAACGCATCGCAAGTCTGCCGCATATTCGCGAGGGTTCTCATGGCCACGTAGACCTCGACCTGTCTGGTGAGTACTATATCGAATAGCTGTCCCTTCTCGACGTCACTGGATTTGGTCGTAGGTTGGCCGCCATTCTAGATCATGTATAATTTTGCACGAGGCGACGACGCAGGCGGCAAGAAAATACTGGCTCAGCCTACGTTCAGCATCATACAGTCGAAGATCCGCTTCCAGCTTTGTACTAGCCCGACAGCACGGATATACTACGGTGTGGAGCAGATCGGCAACGCCACATAGTATCCCCTTTCTAAGAACAAGAACAAGAACGGCGTAATCCCGCGCTCAAAATGCTCTTCTAGCAGCAGGACCTGACGCATCGCTCTGCTCGCTTTCGCAACGAACTGCCTCCCATACTGCCTGAAAGACGTCCCACCCCCACAAGACACCACCTTACCAGACAGCCAGGTCATCCTCCAGGTCATCCTCGTCCCTAGTCGGGTTGCTGGTCTGTACCATGACGACTAGCCACGTCTACCAGAAGGCACTCAAGTTAAACGAGAAGCTCTAGAAGTCGCAAGTCACAAAGTACGCGTTCCACTTGACAGGGTTGCATATCGTAATGACCGAGTCGCTGCAAGATGCATCGAGCAGGCCGTGCCGGACCCGCGGCACCGCTCGATCTGGGTTGACGTCGCTGAGACTGCGGCGACCGCGCCCTTCGATCGAAGGGAAGACTTCCGTGTTGGCAATGTAACCCAGGCCCAGCTCGAAGTCGCCTCACTGTGGATCATTGGATATACAGTACACTCTACCCTTTGTTTGACATCACTCATGCTTCTTGAAGGTACCGCATCAACCGCAAGTCGTATATGCAAGAAGCCAAATTCTCGCCCTTCGCGATCGCGCAACAGCAGTCCAGTGAGTCCATCATTGCGTACGTTGCTCACCTGAACAAGATGTAGAAGTCCGCGGCGAGCGACCTGCGCTCCACCTTCCACCCGCTGCCTTCCGCACGTATCGGCAAGGAGAGGTACATCGAGCAGGACGTCCAGTATGGCGACCACAACAACTCCCGCTCGTGCGTAGCCTCCAAGATAGAAGACCTCACTATTCCGGAAATGCGGCCTCTGCTGCTTTCTCTGGGCTTCGGGGCTCTGCTGGGCGAGGGACAGGGCTAGGCCGGCCATTTCGAGAGATTCTGCATTCACACCAAAGTCGCCACGCTCGCGGATGACGTTGACCTTGAGTAGATCCCTGCCGACACTCACGGTTACGTCGGTCCCGACCTCAAATACGGCATGGTGTTCTGTCCTACGGGCACCCGGGTCGGTAAGCGGGAAGACGCTGCTCGCGAAGGCTATCGCGAATGAGACACGAGCGAACCTAATCTCAAGCAAGGTACGTATCGAAGTTGAGGCATAGATCTCTGTCAGACATTGACTTCGCGCGTAGGGACCCGGGCTCTTGACGATGCGGTTCATTGAGTCGGAAGCGAACGTCGTGACGTCTTCGACAAGGCTCGCGCTGTCGCACCGTGCGTCATGCTTCATGATGAGCTCGACTCCATCGCGAAGGTCTGTGATGGATGATCTGGATCGTCTGGAGACGCGGGCGACCGTGTGCTGAACCAGATCCTCACGCAGATAGACGGTATGGCCGTCAAGAAGAACGTCTTCATCATTGGCGCCACCACCCGATCGTTCCGTCCTGGCCGTCTTGGCCGTCTCGACTAGCTCATCTGCATCCCCCGCCCCCAAATACGGCATGGTGTTCTGTCCTACGGGCACCCGGGTCGGTAAGCGGGAAGACGCTGCTCGCGAAGGCTATCGCGAATGAGACACGAGCGAACCTAATCTCAAGCAAGGTACGTATCGAAGTTGAGGCATAGATCTCTGTCAGACATTGACTTCGCGCGTAGGGACCCGGGCTCTTGACGATGCGGTTCATTGAGTCGGAAGCGAACGTCGTGACGTCTTCGACAAGGCTCGCGCTGTCGCACCGTGCGTCATGCTTCATGATGAGCTCGACTCCATCGCGAAGGTCTGTGATGGATGATCTGGATCGTCTGGAGACGCGGGCGACCGTGTGCTGAACCAGATCCTCACGCAGATAGACGGTATGGCCGTCAAGAAGAACGTCTTCATCATTGGCGCCACCACCCGATCGTTCCGTCCTGGCCGTCTTGGCCGTCTCGACTAGCTCATCTGCATCCCCCGCCCCCATGAGCCGTCGCGTCTCTCGATTCTGAAGGCTTCTCTCAGGAACCCACCCCTGCCGTGGCGAAGAAGGGGCCGGAGCGCGCCCAGCGTCCCCAACTGAACATTGTGGAGCCATTGAAGCACGACAGAATGACGGGGAGGGCAGCTGTTACAACAAGAATAACTCGGTTACAGGGATGGCCCCGCGTCGACCCTCGTAGTGGGCTCATCAGTGTCAAGCTTGGAACGAACGATAGGGTGGCCAAGGTTGCTCGGGGCAGAATTGGGCTGTTACCGGCTTCTCCTCGCGCAATTTCCGGGGTTTCGCTCCACAGACCTGATCCCTTAGCGAGAGCTACTGATACCGAACCCCATCATAACAAGTCATGTGCTACATCAAATCGTATTGCGATAGGGCTTCTGACCCAAGAGACATACATCCGAACGCCGAGAGCACCTCGCCTAAAGCGGTGACCGAATCTACTATTTCTCTTCCTCGCTCAAAACTCCAATACACCTACATGAAAATGTGCATCCCCTCGCGTGCGTAGACAACAGCGGCGATACCCATGAAAATGGCCGACACAGCAGCAACTAGCAGTACCGGTTTCGTAGCACGAACAATGCAACTCCTAGCCGAAGCCGTGTTGCATCGCAATGCAACCTCGGATTGTCTACAAAATGGACAAAGGTAAGCTTGACGGCTCGTCCAGCTGGATGCATTATCGCATGACGCATGCCCGTCGTAGCGGTATGCCGATGATAGGCGGACGAAGAATGGACGCCGATCCGTTTGCTATGTGCAAGGCAACTGCATTATGCATGGGACGAGAGTCCATTGTATGCGCAGCTCGAGAGACACTATTTTTGTTCTCCATTTGGGGAACCAGAGTCTTGCACACGTACAGTGGCAATTCCGATTGTAATAAAGGGTTGTGGCCCTTGCTGCGACTCCCTCTTCGCCACTCTCCTCTTCTTCTGCAGCGTACTGTTATTTTATTCTTCCAGATGGCAAACCGGAAACATCCAAAGCTCGAAACGACATTGCACGTAGCGGCCATTAGACCATGCCGGCTCACACAGCTCCCGATTGAGCTCCTCTGTATCGCACGTCGTTTCACCCTATGATCCTCTCGCTATCTTTTCTGATCGGAGTCATGTAGGTACTAAACGAACTAGGCACCGCGGACATGATTGCCGTTGGACGGTGCAGCAAGTCCTTTAGATCACTAGTCGGGGCTGCATGCGTTGTGTGGCGTAAAGCCTTTGAGAAGATCCCTGATCTCTGCGACCGCCTGCCTCCGAGATGCATCAAACAGGTTCATTTTGCAGCCCTGATTACCGACAGAGACTGCCAGGGCTGTGGACGCAGACTATCCTTCCTTGATCCCGAAGCCCACACGCTTTGGGTCTTCCGGCGACGATACTGTGAGACGTGCCTCGAGGAACGGTCTGTCGTCTAATGTTCTACGTCTGACCAAGTTACTGACGAACACGGGCTAGCCTCGTGGAGTATCAACCTGAATCTGATGACGCAGAAGCTCTGAAGGATAGGCTTGGAGTTACCTCGATCAGCGCTGTTCTCCCTCACATGCCCGGTAAGATATACCGAATGCGATCCTGAGGAGCCTGCTTACCACCATTCAGATACTGCTCTGTATCTGCGTGCTGACGTCCAGACCCTCCAAGCGGAATTGGGGTCCTCTGAAGAAGATAAAAGGAAATCTATACTAGAACGTTGGACAGATATGACGACTGCCCTCATGACGGTATGCGAATTCGTGGTCCTCTGAGCCTTTGCTAACGTCCTTGCTTGAAGAATCATAGCGAGTGGGGTGTTTGGCTCAAGAAATCACGCAAAGCCGTCGTACGGAAACGATGCGTCGAGTAAGTCCCTGTTTTTATCTTGACTTGACGAGCTGGAACCGTGAGCCTACTAGGATTCTTCGCCGGTTACGTCGTCGTGGTTTCACCCATGAAATCTTATATCTCGGAAATGGTCAAGAACCGTTGATGAACCATCCGACATGCTGCATACCGCGGGCTTTGGAAGATTCGGGTATGCCCTATATCATGGTGTTATTCCTGTATCGTGACACCTCCTTTTCGCAGAATGGAAGGAGATAGGGCCGCGGTTGGTTCAATGGATGGAAGATAGGAGACACTTACGACTTCGCTGGAAGCAACGGCAGCAGTGTATCCACCGGCTGGAAGACTTCGACAAGGCAATGGTTGCTATCTATCGTTCGCATCGCTCGAATGCGCCCCTTCCCTTACCCTTGGACATCGCGCAATACCCCGAGATGCAAGGTATACTGTCTCTCGGTTCGGCCGCTGTAGTTTCTGTCACGGCGTTACAAGACCTGGACCTGCTACCCACCCTCCTCCAACGATGGGTCACAGAGGCGGAGGCGTCACTGCGGGCGCTCATAGTCCCTTCCCAGCCTCCCGGCCGGGTATCCTCCGCGGTTAGCTCCGCGCGCCGCTCAAGCCGTCTAGCGGTTCCCGACGAATTATGCCTCGCTATGACCATTTTCCGCTGTGGTGGCTGCAACAAGATGCTCCACGCCTGCGACTTATACACGCACCCTTGCCTCTACCCCGCTACGCCCCTTGAGGCAAGAGCACTAGTACCTGCCACTCCCATCATGGACGGAAAACTACCCAAGTTCGACGGCACCGTATTAGAGAGTGCATGGCTCGTACACTATCGCGGGCGTCACCCATGGTCGACGACGCGCCTCGCCTATCAAGGACATGTGGCAGACGTCGTCATACGCTCGTGTGGCAAGGATCCTAGGATGTCGCGCATCTCTGATCTCGACAGTTGCCCGGCACGGCTCATTTGCCGCTTATGTAGTGTGCCAAGGAGGAGAGTGTTGATGATGAATTGGCGAGCTGCCGTATGTTCTTCTACGTCGCCACGCATCTGAATGCTTACGTGTCCCCCGAATGTTCAGGTGTCCCATCTCTTCAGCGAACATCCATCTCAAGTGCAGGACGCCCTTACGATTGCCCCCGATGAGGCATCGAGATCAGCGGCGATGGTAGAACACAAGTACGATACCAAATTTCGCCACGAGCCAAGAGGAGGTCCTGGTTGGGAATGCCCGCTATGTATGTATGGACGTATACTCTCCGACTGCACTAGGAACTTGATCGTGAGGCACATGGAAACGGTGTATGTGTCCGATTCGACCAATAGGCTCGCTTCTGACGGTTTCCTAGGCATGACGTGACCGTATCGGATGAAGACGTTCTTCCGCTGCGTCCCGACGCGCAGAGGGTCGAAAGCACGCCCGTTTTACTGGTATCAATCGACCTCAAACACCCGCAGGATTTTGACGCATGGGAGCACAAGTGGATTCGGGCCAATCATCTGCGGACTGCCCATACGGATCTTCGCTTGAGTGGACGGTGGGGAATTTGACGCGTTGTCTACGTTCTGATGGCGGCGACGCTCTTAAAGTAAGCCTCTGAAGTGATCCGTGTATGAATACCAACTGTACATCTCGTTTATCTCTCTGTGAATTGATGCTCATTGTTACGGATGCGTCGAGGTCATGACAAGAACGCGCTCGGGCAATGTACGCGTTAAGCTCTGGTATATGTCGAAATATTCCGAGAACGACGCCGAGCCACTCATCTTAACGCCGTGGCCCACTTCGTACTAATAGTAGAGTATTCAAGGTACATGATGCAAGCGCCCAGGCAGGCGCATGCGCTTATGTGATCGCACACTCGCCAATTGGCCGGCGCCGGAGGAGGAGGGGATCCATTTAGTCACGTCACACGCGCATATATGCGGTGCGTGACTGGGTAAGTAGCTGGGCCTCGCCCCGCTGCTACGTTCAACTCTCACTCCCGCTACGCTCGTTGCACTTTACACTCTTCGGTGCCGATTTCTGCGTGCGATGACAGCGGTGCCCCCACCTTGGCTCTCGATAACCGCCTTGCTGCTCTGCCAATCCACAACGGGCGGCATCCGCATCGATATCCCGCCAACCACGCGCAGCCTCTGGGCAGCCTTGACTCGCGAGGGCGGTAACTCAAGGAAGGACGCAGAAAGTACCTTGTGCCGACAGACTCTGCCCAACTCATTCCTCATCACGCCCAGCAATCTATGCACGTATACGTTCCCTCCTTCAAGTTTCGTCTCGCCCCCGCACACTACCGATTATTACGACAGATTTACAATACCCTCTTCCTCATCACCAAGCTCCTTGCCATCTATTCTTCACTTCCCCTCTTATATCCTGCGACCCTGATTGGACCTATGAAAGCCATTGAACTCGCTGGAGCGACCTGTATGGGGTGCAATTTTTCTTGCGATTTGATCGCACGGCCGGGTGCGTGCATAACCTTTTCTCTTTTCATGCTATGTACTCACTCATGGTATGGCCCTCTGGCTCTGTAAAAACGTTCGGCATGGTTGCTCGACGCTCGACGTTTCCCTCTCTCAATTCTATATCACCGCGCGGGCAGGTCTCAAGGATGAAGATGGAAGCAGATCTTGCATACCCGCGATCGTGTACATTTCGGGTCCAAGGCTAATCGCGCTTGAAAGTGCTCGGTATATTGCGACGTGTAGGGGGCTCGCTCACTACGCTGCCACTACGCTCGGCCCATGACCAGGCAGATAAAGACGAAGGCCCAAGCAGAAGGGTGGAATGTGTCCCATGGTCATCCTGGCCGCGGTGTCTCGTCCGGATGCGCAACGATGACTGCGAACCGCAGAGGTTCGCAGCGCCTCGCCGTCACCTGTCCTAGCAGTCATTCATCTCGGGGATACCGCAGTCTACACGAATACATAAATGCATTACTCTGCAGCTGGACGCGCGCTGCAGTGGGCACGCCTCCGTGCTTCTGCAGTGCTTGTTTCACGGAACCGCACCCGTCCCTCGCCTCCACCTGGACGTCCTACCTTCTGCTCGCACCCCCATTACCTCATCCGCTCCCGCGCAGCACCTCCCATTTAGCCAGTTTTCTGCCTCGTGGCTTAGGGCACAAGCGCAGCCACCAATACCTTTCGCCCTCTCTTTCAGCACTACGACGAGTTAGACATGGCGTGAGGGCGCTGACTTCGGGGCCGATCGACAACGCCGCCACCATCTACGTAGCACACATGCGAAAAGCGTAGGCGGGTAGTGCGGCGCGCGACATTGACCCTTCCCTGCTGCCTTGTACTTGGAGGGCTCTGCCTACATGTAGCGTTCGACATGGGGCTCCTATTCAGGCGTGCTGCCTGGGCATCCCTCGCCTTTCCCGTGCGGTGCCGTCACGTGTGAGACAGCTGGACTTCACTTGCCGTGGATCGCACAACGGCCTTTCCACAACCACGTCTCCGCACCACCGAGCCGGCCGCGCTCGCTGTCTTCACCCTCGCGGACGACCTGAGTGACCGCGACCACCACGACGCTGCATGCAAACTTCACGAAGCCTACTGTGCCCCGCCCGCACGTCACTCAGCACCTTCAACGAGCACCGCACCGAGTTCGCGCACCCCAAGGCTTCTGCTTCCTGACGCCGCTCGAGTTTGCGAGGGCCCCGAATGCGTACGGTCACGTCTTCGTACCAGGTGACCTGGGCACTCATGGCACTCGTCCTCGCGGATCCCGACTGCCCGGTGCGTTCGACGCAGTGAAGAGCATCAACGACAAGGGAGTGCGGGAGATGAGGAGGTGGAGGCGGAGAGGGTGGAAGCAGTGATAGGAGAGGCGTCGCCAGGGTCGCAGCCTGCCTGAAGGCCGGAGACCCGCAGTAGTCAGGGGAGATGGTGAAAGTCACGCCCGGGATGTTTCTGGCAGCTACGGAGCAGCCGTCGGACAGGCTCAAAAGGCTAACGGACATCAGGCAGCCCGACCAAGATGTGCAACAGCAAGCCCCGCACCGAGCCCATGCCCGCGGAGCGCACCCATCTGTCGCCGATTGCCACCGCGCCGTGTAGCTCTCCTTCGACTCCTTCTACAAGCACAACATGGCCGCCGTCTCGGGCTCATCCACAGCTCGCCATCCGCCGCCCTTCCGGAAAGCGAACAAGTTCCACTCTCGACCGTTGCGCCGAAGCCGCCCTTCGCCGCGAACCACGGCGCGGCTCTAGTTACTTGGTGAGCACGATGTCGATGTCGCTTGTCTTCTGCACGCATCCACTCGGCACAGCCGCATGGTCAGCAGGGGAGACCCCGCCCAGTGCATGATCTGGTGAACGCGCTAAGAAGACATAGAAGACAGGTACATGGTCATTGTCAAAGTTAGACGAACAGATATAATATATACTCGGCACCACTTCGCAGTAAGCGGCCTCTTCCTTCTCGCATACAGCTCACTATCCTACACACACACGACTCTCCACGGCACGCTGTGTTGCATTCATCCCCCCATAGCCAACCCCACGGCCTCCAGTTTCTCTATCATTGTGCGATGTTCCATCTGGATGCGCAAGCGAGCGCACAGGAAGTGAAGTAAGAACCTCGCGAAGTCTTCCTGTACGGGGAACTGTAACTGATAGCACCGCTTTTCAAGGGTGACTCGGATGACCGTCTTTCTCTATACAACGTTAGATGGTAATGCAGCGAGGGTTTTCGAAAGGCCTCCGTGTGCTTACATCTGTCACGTCAAACGTTGATTCCTTGGTCACCAAGCTAATATAACGATTTCCAGGTGGGCCTGTATGTGGCTGGATAGCTACGGCGGCTGGACATCCAGTTGTAAGCCAGAAATACGTGAGGAATCCCGTCGTGCACGTACAGTCGCCTTCCGCAAATTCTATGAAGTACAAGGATGCGGATTTCAGGTCGTCAGGTTCACCATATGGCGACTCAATATCTTCGACGATCCTCGCATCTAGTAGATTGCTGGAAAAGAGGGTCCGGGCGCCTCTGTGGGATAGTTAGGTCGATGTAGCTATCTAGGTCGGGGACACAAACCTCGGTAAGCCTTGCAAGACGTTGGGTGGGTGTTGCGCCCGGCCGCTTGCATATGCAGGGCAGAGTCCAAGCCGTGACAGCACCGCCCACACGTCGTCCATGTCGGCCAAAGGTTTGGATGTAGTAGATGGTGGTAGTAGAGAAGAGAGTGCCGCTGCAGAACAACGAGCACTCGACTGTGAGCATCACAATGCATACTACTTGGGGACCATGCCACTCGTCCCATTGCTGTTCGACACGTGGCTTTGAGGCGAGAGATATGGATACCATTGTACTGTCAGTCACTGATGATCCGAATTCTAAAGCTGGAATCGACGGAGCAGTGGGCAGTTTGAGGTTGTCTCGGTCGGGGTGAAAGGTGAGTACTGGTCGGGTTCGTGAACTACCTACTGTGCAATTGACGTAACGAACCCAGACAAGGAGTATAAGCAATCCATGTACATCGAACCCGAAGACGCTTCTCTCACCAATCTACCCCGGGACGACGGGTCAAGCATGCACGATCATGTCGACCAACATGAGCATAATCCAACGATCGAGGTCGATGCCAAGCTCCAGCTCCACGCCGTCCTCGAGTCCCTCGGCAATGCTACTCGTGACCAGGAGACAACGGCCTAGCTGATGAAGCCTTTTGGGATATAATGACACCCAGAGCTATCTGTAAGTCGAACCTTTCACATAGTACGTTGTCAAACCAAGACTCAGAGTCATCGGTGATTCAGAGTACATATGTGACCATCTCTCTAAGTCCCGTGGCGCAACAGAAGAGGTGTACCTAGTGAGGATGGCGGTAGGTTGGGTGTGTGTGTGCCAGTGTATAGTCAATTGATTCATTTGTAGTGCCAACAGAGAGCGGAGCTACCGCACGGCGGACTGAGGAGAGACGATATTTCGGGCGCTACTAGTAGGCACTTCTCACCTGGGCACCAGCTGCCTGAGCCCCTGAGGTCAGTTCCCGACGGCTCTCTTGCTCCTCCGGATATCCGAAAATTCCAAGCCCGTACTGAGAGCAGTAAAGGAATGCGTCGAGATCGACGTGGGTTCCGCAGCACATGCTGATCTACAGATGCGTTTCAAGACATCAGTCCCCCTTACCAGTATACGTACTTCCCGGGGCACATATCCCGATTGGCCTGCAGGCAGAAGTTGTGGCGGCTCATGGCTCGTCGAAGCCGCCCTCGCCTCAGCCAGCCTCGCTACGCGCATCGTCCCCCGCCTGCTCGGACGTTAGACGAAACCGAGGTGCCTCCATACCCCCTGCCCAGCTTCTCCAGACGCGATGACTACCCCAAGGTTCTAGCCTGCGTTCCCTAACAGGATGGTGTCGACCAAGCAGGCCAACCGGCCCCTCCCTAAAGTACGTTCTCTTCCGTTTCACCGTAACCGTTTAACACCCTCGCTCACGGTGCAGTGTGTCGCTCACGGTGTGCCTAGCTATGCCGAGTATCGCACCAAACGCAAGGCACTGGCAGAGCACGCGGCATGGCTCGGACGCCAGAAGGAGCGGGCAGCGCGGCTCGCGCAGGGGGACGAGGTGGGCCCCGAGGGCCGAGAAGCCCGACCCAACTGCAGAGCCGGAGGTCGGGTGTCTGGGCCTGTTCAGCCTCGACCTCTACGTGCTCTTCTTCGCGCTGCTGGCCGACAAGTTCATTACGAGCCGCTTCCTTTGGGAGCACGAGCTGCCCAACTTCAAGAAGTGGATCCCGGTGCGTCGCCCGTGCTACATTTTCCCCGATGTGCCTCCCTTCTCTGCACCCGCCCCCTCCCGCGGCCGCCATGTGTATCGCATATATACATTGCTCACTGGACGCTCGTCGACCCAACTTTGCAGACCAATCAGCGGCTCTTCTGCGAACGCATGCTCACGACGTTTGATGGCTCGGACGACGCGAAGCCTGTGTATCTTGCCGTACGTCCAAATAAACCCGGCGTCCTGGATGCAGCGGATCGCTTATGGCTGCACGCAGATCGATGGCGACGTGTACGACGTGAGTCCGAGTCGCCTAACCTACGGCCCAGGCCGGCCATATCATATGTTGTGAGCCGCCCCCAGCACCATGTCCGAGCTTTCTGCTGATAGGTGGGCCAGCGCCGGGAAGGACGCTGCGCGGGCCTATGAGACCGGGTGCTTCAACACGCACCTTACACATGGCCTTCGCGGGCTAAGCGAGGACGAGCTGAAGGAGAGGTCGAAGCCGCGGGTGTGCGCGCTCCGTTGCGGGCCACCGGGCGGGCGCGCCGCTGACGGACACGTTATTAGTGCTCCACTACTGAACATCTCTGCACACGCAGGGCGTCGCGAACTGGAAGCGGTTCTATGCGACTATTAAGAAGTACGTCAAGATTGGGCGGGTGTAGCACCCCGCTGTCGACCCCGCGAGCCCGATTCCGGAGCACTGCGATCCGAAGAAAGCGACGTCGCGCCGTTCGCCAGAGCAGGTTGAGAATATTGAGGAGCACGAGCAGTCGTTGTCGTCGTCTGTATCTTTGGAGGACGTGCGAAGCGAGCTATAGGCATGTGCAGTATTTATTAACAACCGGGTCCGGGTACAAATATAACAGCTGATTGTATGTTACTTGAGAGGGTCAATCTACACCGGCAATGTCGATCTGATGGTCCGTAGTATACAAGCAGGACATGCGATGCGTGCGAATTACCATGCAAGGAACGTCTCAGAGCATAGATGGGCGTCGCTGAGCCCGGGAACCCGCTGGCGAAATGAAGGCCTGGGTCGGGCTGCGCGCAGCGAATCAGGGAGGGCTACGAAAAGGTTGCGTGAGTGAATTGTCGTTGACGATCTCATGATGACAGCATACATACCTTCATGGCGCAGGCGTCTTGGAAAGCCAGTTCTTGACGATGGGAAAGTCGGCCATCGTAGCGTCCATCATGCTTGCGTAGTCCTGGTCTCGAAATTTGGCTACTACGACGTTCCCACGCCAGGCTTTGGTTTCGCGGTACTTGTCGCCCTGTATCTCCTTCATACACTTGTTTATAGGGAATGCCATGCCGTCGCGCGAGACGGTGGGATAGAAGATGATGAATGGCGTTGCGAATTTCTTGGTCATGCCCTCGAGGAGTTCGATAACCTGCCGCGGGAGTTGAAGGTAACGTGAGCGGATGGACACACGGACATATAAGAGCGATCGCGTACCTGAAATCGCCAGGCACGGGGACCAAGGCCTTCTGCGATGTAGTCTATATACATCTCTGGGTGAGGCATACGGCCGCAACGGTGGGGCTCCGGCGGGATGCCGACTTGGTTGGTGAACGGACTAGTCATGAGGGAGACGAGGTGTGGGGGCCGCTCATCAGCGGGGAAGAGAATGGCGTCGAAAGCGAGCATTTGATCCATGGGAGTAGAACTAGAAAGGGAAAGTATAACAGGAAGTAGACTGTGTTGCAGAGACGAGTAAACTGCTGAGGGTTGGAGGAGGAGGCAACGGGATAGTTATATAGGACATGTTGGTGCATCCGAGGCGTAGGGTTGCGGGATGGAGGAGACTGGGGAGAGCCCTAGGTGGATTGGGGTGTACAGCCATCAGCCCTGGCGTGGCTGACGTGGTCGTGTGTCGGAGTGCGAGTAGGGAATCATCATACACACTCGAGTAACGCGCAGCCTCCTCCAGCTGAGTCCCTACTGAGATCACGATCGACCACAATGCGTTAGACGCGTCGGCGCTTCCACTCCACTCTGCGGTGGCACGCGTCTCTTCTCTCCTAGAGCCACCCGTCCCTCAGTCTGGCCGTTCGCCGCCCTCCACGCTGTTTCCTCTCCTCCTCCATCGTCCACGCTTCCCCCATCAGACCCGTCTAGACCGCCCCGCGATCCCCCACGCGTTCTCTACGCCATGGCCGCCACGAACGACCGCGTCCTCGCCGTCTTCGCCGCCACACAACCCTTCCCCGTCCCCACCACCCGCCGCGACGTGTCTGACACATACGAAAAGACCCCCGCCAACTGGCCCCCCGAGCACGCAACGCATATTGCGCTTGCGCACGCGCCAGAGACCGGCCCCGTCTTTCTGCGCCTCACCAATGGGCGTCGCGTTCTCGAAGTGGTATGTCTTCACTCCGATACAGATTCGATTTCCCCTCCCCCATCTTGCCCTACCCTGCCATCATCAACCAATTCGGCTGCGTCTACCTCGTTGCCGTCACCGCATCAGCGTCCCTACCACGTCGCCCTCCCGATCCGCAACCGCAGCCCGTCATGGCAACCCCAGGACTCAAATCCTTGGTGCCTCGAGTACGAGATCTAGAACATGCCCCAGAACGTCGAAGCCCTAATCCATGTGCACGACACCCATTACGTTCTTATCACAGTGCAAGACGGATCTCTGCTTCGTGTCGAAAGTAATCGGATTGGGCCACCACAAATGGTGAGAGCTCGGTTTCCCTACTGCACGCGTATGACTGATCTCGAGGAACAGCAGAGGGCTGGTCAGAAACAAGGCATAACCCCCACTGCAACGTGCCCGGCTCTCTTCCTTGCTCCTCGGCAAAAGCGGCAGTGGCCCGGAAGCCAACCTAATCGTGGCCGTGGCCGTCTTTCCCCGTCCTACCGACGTCCCTGACTTCTGGACCCTAACGCGAGACCCAACAGCGAGAATGGTCTGCTCCCGGTGGCCCTGCTACCCAGACGTCGTCAACGGCAGTTCCCCTAGGTGAATTCGTCGCACCTGATGCGGAATCGACCCAGGCCTCGACCAAGCCTTCTGTATTGCTCCCGCCGGTACCCCAAAAGCTGTTCGTGCGTTTTCTGACCCTAATGACAACATGCCAGGTGTTCTATGTTCATTCCAACCGAGTCTTCTGCCACATAGGGGAGCTTCGGACAGCACTACCGTAGCGCCGACACTGCCCTACTGCCCATAGCTACATCGAAGCCTCGAAGGACACGGGGCACTCCCACCTGGTCGATTTCGCTTGTCGAGGGCTTGACCCTCTTCGCGTTATGGGATAAAGAAGGCCAGTCAACGGTGCAAGAAATCGAGGGCATGTTCGATGAGTTAGGCATGGCGGAGCAGCGATGGCAGACTGCGAACTGCTACACCGACGCAGAGCTCACACCAGCTTGTCGCAGTGAACTTCTCATGGCCACCGGGTCCTTGACCGACAAGTTCTTCGACGCCATCATGCGATCGGGCATGTTCTCGCCTCTGACGTTACAGATTGCCATCGGAACGCTTGCGACGTGCGAAGCCTTGCAAGCAGTCTCTCCTATCCCACGCGCTACGCAACGCTGCGCCAGCTTTCTATACAGACATTCCTGTGCGGTGCTGCCCTCACGTGCTACTTGCCAGGGGCTTGCTTGGCACCTTAAGTACAGATGGTAGACGAGGGCCGATTGGTGAGCGTGAGCGCCGTCCGGGTCTGCAACTGTAGGTTACCTGCGACTGCGTACCCTTTTCAAGTTGTGCCAAAGGCATTTCTTCAGGTACAGAACGACACCCAAGTGTATGTCTCTGTCCGCCGCGACGAGATAAGTGCAGAGTAGAGGTCTAGAAGAGGGATTAAGACAATTAAATGTGATTAACGGCGCCAACCGTGATGTTACCGGGTGGAATAAGAGAATTAATAGTGGTCATCACACGAATAAAGAACTATCAACATTTTTAACAACGTGAACGTCACTTCAATAATACGAGTCTTTCAACGGTGCCCTTCATTCCGTCTCTTCAGCTTCGTGTCTAACCCGAGTACCTCTCGAGGCACTGTCTGGCTATCTCCCCAGGTCTGTTTGACGGCAGTCGTGCACCACGATGGGCTGAAAGTCCTGCATCCCCGAACACCAATGAATGCGGTAGCCACTCACCCGAGATGTCGCGCAGCACGTACGGTACGAGTGCAAGCTCGAATGAGGCCGACCATATTGTCCAACGAGACCCAATGTCCCAATTCATCACGGGGAGCAGATAGGGACACCGCGGCTGTGTCAAGGACGAGAACGAGCTGGAGGCTCGAAGTCCACAACAAAAGGTACGCTTCATCTGTGCTCGGCCATCGTGCATTAGATTGACGATGGCACTGGGCTCACTACGGAGCATCGGAGACAGCGATCATGCCGATATGCGTGACAAGAATCGCCCCTGCGCTGTGCAACGCAGTGGTGGGCCCGCTGCATGCGTTGCGCTGCAGTGCCAAACAGATGGAAGAATATGAAGGGCTGTCATGGTATGTACAAACTACGGATACCTATTTCGTGCACTCTAACAGTGATTTAGCAGTGCGTACGTCGAGTGTTATGGGCCTACAGATGGAGGGACGGAAGAGTTTGCACCGGTCGGGCACCCATGCTATGCACCCGACCTGCTGCGTTTTGCGGACACGCGTAATCTCCATCGCGACGTAGTCTGTCGGCGTCACTCGGGCGCGATATTGGCCTACCCGTCTGGTCGTGTATTGGACAGCTGGACACCCCAGATATGTTGCCCTGGCCGAGGTAGAGCGTGCGCCCGTCAAGTGCCTGCGGGCTTTCGGTGGGAATGGCGAGCCGCTTGCGAAAACGGCCTGCCCGCGCAACTATGTGATGGCCCCGTCCAGCTCGTGCTCAGAGAGGCACAGCCGCACACCGGATTCGAGAGCGGGAAGTGCGGTTTGGCCTGTCGATAGTCAAAGTCTCATCTTCAACACACTCACGTCCCAATGCTGAGCTCAGTATGACGGGTTCTATGAATCTACTGATCCTACTGACTCTGTTGATTGAGTTGAATGAATAGATTCTGTCGAATGAGTTGAATCAAGAGATTCTATTGAATGAGTTGAATCAAGAGATTCTATTGGATGAGTTGAATCAAGAGATTCTATTGAATGAGTTGAATCAAGAGATTCTATTGAATGAGTTGAATCAAGAGATTCTATTGAATGAGAGCACTGTCTGGCTATCTCCCCAGGTCTGTTTGACGGCAGTCGTGCACCACGATGGGCTGAAAGTCCTGCATCCCCGAACACCAATGAATGCGGTAGCCACTCACCCGAGATGTCGCGCAGCACGTACGGTACGAGTGCAAGCTCGAATGAGGCCGACCATATTGTCCAACGAGACCCAATGTCCCAATTCATCACGGGGAGCAGATAGGGACACCGCGGCTGTGTCAAGGACGAGAACGAGCTGGAGGCTCGAAGTCCACAACAAAAGGTACGCTTCATCTGTGCTCGGCCATCGTGCATTAGATTGACGATGGCACTGGGCTCACTACGGAGCATCGGAGACAGCGATCATGCCGATATGCGTGACAAGAATCGCCCCTGCGCTGTGCAACGCAGTGGTGGGCCCGCTGCATGCGTTGCGCTGCAGTGCCAAACAGATGGAAGAATATGAAGGGCTGTCATGGTATGTACAAACTACGGATACCTATTTCGTGCACTCTAACAGTGATTTAGCAGTGCGTACGTCGAGTGTTATGGGCCTACAGATGGAGGGACGGAAGAGTTTGCACCGGTCGGGCACCCATGCTATGCACCCGACCTGCTGCGTTTTGCGGACACGCGTAATCTCCATCGCGACGTAGTCTGTCGGCGTCACTCGGGCGCGATATTGGCCTACCCGTCTGGTCGTGTATTGGACAGCTGGACACCCCAGATATGTTGCCCTGGCCGAGGTAGAGCGTGCGCCCGTCAAGTGCCTGCGGGCTTTCGGTGGGAATGGCGAGCCGCTTGCGAAAACGGCCTGCCCGCGCAACTATGTGATGGCCCCGTCCAGCTCGTGCTCAGAGAGGCACAGCCGCACACCGGATTCGAGAGCGGGAAGTGCGGTTTGGCCTGTCGATAGTCAAAGTCTCATCTTCAACACACTCACGTCCCAATGCTGAGCTCAGTATGACGGGTTCTATGAATCTACTGATCCTACTGACTCTGTTGATTGAGTTGAATGAATAGATTCTGTCGAATGAGTTGAATCAAGAGATTCTATTGAATGAGTTGAATCAAGAGATTCTATTGGATGAGTTGAATCAAGAGATTCTATTGAATGAGTTGAATCAAGAGATTCTATTGAATGAGTTGAATCAAGAGATTCTATTGAATGAGTTGAATCAAGAGATTCTATTGAATGAGTTGAATCAAGAGATTCAGTTGAATGAGTGGAATCAAGAGATTCAGTTGAATGAGTTGAATCAAGAGATTCAGTTGAATGAGTTGAATCAAGAGATTCAGTTGAATGAGTTGAATCAAGAGATTCTATTGAATGAGTTGAATTAAGAGATTCTGTTGAATGAGTTGAATTCAGAAATCCCCCATAGTCAACAGACAGCCATGACTCCATCAAAAAACTCTTGTTCATGGGTTGGCCAGCCCAGGTCAATCATTGGCCAGAATGCCTTGAAATGGTGTGTACAAGAACATCTGAATCTCACTGAGACCTCATTTTGATCTCACTGAGACCTCATTCAAAATACTGTCCAAGTAGTAACCACATGCTATCAACATGGCTCCCCTGCTTTCATAGGGGCCTCATGTGAAAACCCATTTTAAATGGTGATCATATGCTCCCTGCATTAGAGTGGCTGTTTCATATGGGGCAAATGTTGATCTCATGTTGATCTCATGTAGGATGATATCAGCATGATGCACAAATATACCTACCGATTTCATGCTGACTGCATCTAGATCGCATTATGAATGATACCCACGTTCGGTTCACGTTCGGTACACATGTTAACAACTTATTTCATTTAAGATAAACTCAACATATCATTCATTGATATCACGCAGTTATTATGACGACTGGAACCCGCGTGGGGCTCACATGCCACACCGCGTCTCATTTGCCCTTGCCCCCGGTGAGAGCAATATATCGACTTACCCCGTCATGGTGTTGGTTCAAGTTGAGGTCAGCCACATCAGCCACAGACGCGTTAATATGTGATGTCACGTGTTGGTCACGCGAAGCTCTCGCA